>WKFP01014369.1:4681-52855 GCA_011057875.1 Pterocles orientalis | reverse complement strand
TTACATATTGCATACCACATTTTATCACAACATAATAATTTTATAATAATTGGAGTATAATCTGTAATTTGAAAAGCTGGTTCTCTTTGTAACAGAAAGCCTTTGTATTTTTATACGAGAACAGTATGAAATTAGTATTACTTTATGAGGCTAATAAAGCAAAGCAGGAAGACTATACTGTTGTATTTTAAATTCCTTTTATTTTGCCTCTTGGTGTGTGTATTTCTGATGGTAGTTGTATAAGTTAAGTTAGAGCTAGGTTAAAAAGGTGAAATTTTGAGATGAATTCTGGCCAGGTTGACTTTAGGGTCCTCTAATACTTACCGCCTGACTTGAAGTATGATGAAGGAGCTTTATTTTCATACATGCTCTGCACATCATAAAATCACAATCTATTATTCTTGCTGCTTGACTGCCTGATACCAAGGCACGCGAAGTCCTTAGATCTGAAACTGTTGGCCACTATGTCAGAACTTCCTTCATTCAAACCTTTCTTCATTCAAACCCATTACCAGGAACTGGTGCAGTTCAGCTAAACTGCTTATCAGACACCTACAGGAAATTTATCCTATTTCTGTAACGTATACCTACAAAAATATTACCAGTATATTTCACCCGGTTGATTGTGTGTTACTTTTCTACAGAAAACTATGTTGAGTTTCTTTCAAAAGCATAAAATGATTAGTTTTTTTGACTAACTGACCCCACAGCCTAGCTTTTGTCCCCTGCTCCAGAAGGCTGTGGAGCAGGTGGGGCAGCACTGCTGGCCGGGCTATAGGATGAGGTGGACACCTGCCTCCAGCCTTACTTCTTCCCTGCAGTGGGGGTACAGCCACGAGGTGGATGGGGTTATTCACTTCAGGGAGAAAAGAAAGAGGTGGTCAGTGGGTGCATATAGGCAAACAGTAGTCATTACTTCCCTCGCCCTTTGGTATCTTAAGTTGTATAACTTCTTAAAGACCTATTCCCACCTGAGCTCTTTGGGCACATCTGTCAGCAGTAGAAAAAAGGGTGTTATTTACTGACATTTCTGTGCTCGTTGCAGGTTGTGCCAAGCCTGCCAGTGCCACTTGGTGAAATATTGTGGCAAATGCTCTGCCTCAGCCCAGAACTGTTGTTGAGAGGAATTAGTCTGTCAGCATGGCTTAGCTCCTGTGAATTGCTAATAGATTTTGTTCATGTGTTATCTCAAGCTTCAGTACTGCTGGTTTTGTGTGAATGTACTTTCTGGAATACTAGTTGTTATAACTAATAGCTCTATGTCATGTATATGATTGGGAAGAAAATTAGGTTCTGATTTCTTTTTTTTTTTTCCCTTTTATTCCATGTGGCACAAGGTCCCAGATCCTGATTTTCCAAACCCTTTTTGTTCTTCAGTTCTTTCTTTGCATGTAAGTGAAATATTTACTTTTTTTCAGCCATGTAGCTCTGTATTAGGCGGTCCAAACCCTGTCCCCTGTGGTAGGAAACAATAAAAGATGTTTAAGGAAAAGTATAAGAACAGGACATGCCTATATCTTTCCCCATTACCTTCTTATCTTTCGGTGTATGTTCTAGATTGAGAACACAGATGATGACTGGAAGAAGGATTCATCACCATTAGTTTTTCAGAGTCAAAGACCAAATGAGGAATAAGCAGTTAGACTTTACCCAGGCAACCAAAACAGTAACTGAAATCATTTCTCTTAAGTCTTGCACAAGAAACAGTAAAATATCACTGTCAGAGAAGGTATCTGGCATTCATGTAAAAGTCTTTTCTTGTGCCTAAAGTCACTTAGACAGTTAGACTTGGGCTGGATTCAGGATTGAATCCTGTATTCTAGCTTGGAGTCATAGCAGTTACTTAAAGACAAGGAAACTGCAGAGTCAGTTCCTAAACTGGGAACTACCTGATGCTTGTGTAATCACCAGGTGCAGGGCTGGACCAGGAAGATCTGGTCACTTTCATAGGGTCTAAATTATTGTAACAGGAGCTTTAAATGTGCAAAACAAGGGCACTGCAAACCCTGGGCAATCCAGATGGCAATTGAGGTGTATATGTAAGATTTCATGAAAAATGGCAAAATTTTTATAGGTGTTAAATTTTTGATCTCTATATAATTTGTGGTAATGTTTTTATTGTAATTAGCCTGTTTAGTATTAATGAGGATGTCCTATGTGAGATGAAAAGCTTATTAATTTTGTAGTTAAGAAGCCATTCAATTTTTATGCTGCAGCATCAAGACATGGATATTATAGTGTCACAAGAGCAATAGACACAGTGGGAGTACTATTTCAGCAGGCCACAATAAGGAAAAAAATCTCCCCCTTCCAAAACTTCTAACATCAGTTGATATCAAGCCCAGCATCACGAGTTGAGTTTTCTAAATTTATGCCAGTCAGGCACCTGCCATTCACAGTAGTGAAGGTCTAAAAGCATGTTGTGTCTTTTTTTTTCATTTTTCTACCTCTATGCCCTTTTTGGCCTCTATCTTACTTCTCCTCTCAGGGGATCTTCAACCTGTGAAAGCAATAGCCACATTTTTTAATAATAATGTCTCGTGTTACAGTACCAAGCACATGTTACTCAGTAGAACCTGGGGCTATAGTCAAGCATAGATTTTTTTTTTTTAATAGAAATCCCTAGTGCTGTGAATGGGGATTTTTGCTGAAAAATTGGTTGCTTGACCTGCACCTTGGTTTTACTTAGAGCTGCAGACCTTACAGTTATTGCATTCCAGTGCAAAGGAGCATTGATTTTTTTATTTTATCTTTTTTTTTTTTTTTTAACAAATAACCTCTGCCTTGATAGACGTAAAAAATGAAGAATACATTCATTGTGACTCATTTCCAAAAATAATTGATGGGCCTGCCCGGCTACATAACAAGTCTAATGCTACAAGAAAGAGAGTCATGTATTATGCATTTCTAACATAGCACTAGAAGGAAGCATTGGCAATGCTGTTCTGAGAAACGATGCCCAAGATGCACCCTCATTCCCATTCTTCATGGTGTCTTTTAAACTCCTAAGTTCTCTGCTTAATAGGTGTTTTTTTTGTTCTTGTGCTGTAGGGGAGTCTTCAATCATCATCAATTTACTTTCCCGTTTACAACTTAAACCAACAACAATGTCCAGTGACATGAAACTTTCCTGAATTGCTTCAGAAAGCCTGGAAAAGTGTGGTCTACCTTCCACCTGTATTGTTTCCCAAGACTGGACATTTGTCCAAAGGCCAGAGCAGAAGTAGGCATGACTTACTCATCAAGCTTTTGTTAAGTCATGCCATTCCAATTATATTTCATTTATTTTTACCAAAAGTTAACCATTATGTTTTGGAATTTAGATTTATTAAAGCCCCAGCTAAGGAAAGCTCTGTTCAGGATCAATGCAGCTGCAAAAAATGCTTTTCTTGTTGTGTAGGTTAATCAAAATGAAGGGGAGGAATTTGTTTTGGTTTTGTATAAAACTACTCATTCTTGGTAGGCAATGATACAGAGGTAATTTATTCCTATGTGTTAAAAAATATGCCTGTAATAAATTTTAGAGTATTAATTTTTCCATCTCTAATGCTGAATGAAAAACACATCTAAGACTCTCAATTTAGTCTCATCAAATGTATTTTTATGTTCTATTTCAGTCCCAATATTATAAATAATCTTTTTTTTAACTATATACACAATCTCATATATATTTATATTAATATGTGAGTTATTTGGTGAATGCTAAAGCAGTTTGGACATTTATTTTTAAGCAAGTGTGGGCATACCACTGCAACAGTACTCTGTTACTTATCTGCATTTTATACGAAGAACTTGCATACACACAGAAATTTATGTTCCAAGTCTATGACTAGCTTTACATAATGAGAGCTGAAAGAGCTTAAGATAAAAGGGTGACAGGAATTACTACTTTATTTCAAGAACAAGTGAATATCTGTTAAAAGCATTAAAATATTGGGGGTTTTTTCCTAAATAAATGTTTTGATAGTTTCTTTCGCTTCTAAAGTAAAAACATGGGGGCTTAGCTGGAACTCTGTTACTGGTGAATAATATTTTCTGTTTTAGACCGAAGTCTGAACACACCAATCTTATGTTTTTGTCCTATGAGCTTATCCTTGCTAATTTAGAAGAAAGATCAAGTGGATTTACCTGTAAGTGGTACACATTGGCTGTGTCAAACCAAACCACACTGCTTGAATGGGAATATTGCAGAAGTACAGCAGGGAAGAGGTTGTCTCAGATATGACTGCGTGCTAAATGTAAGTACCTTTTTATCTTATTTTTTTCTTCTTTTTGTAATGTTTTATTGCTATGATGCTTAAACAGGACTTGGAGAAACTTACACTCTTCCAGGCACTTTCTGTCCCATGTAATCCCTGCAGAGATGGCCAGGCTCTGTGTGAGCCCTGGCTAGTTTTGTTGCTCATGATGTTGCTGCTGGAAAGGGTCCAGCAACACTACCAGCAAATGGCCAAATCCTCAGCCAGCCCCAAATTGCCCAAAGCGATGTGTTGAGGGGAGATTCAGTGAGCTGCAAAAGGTCACCTAGGATTTTCTTGTCCTGTGATACCCTTACCCTAGTGAAATCTCCACGAAGAACTGAACCTGCTTTGCTCTTTATACCCTAAGTGCAGTGTTTCTAAGCTATGATCACCTTTCTTGGCTCTGAAAGTCTATGGTCTAGTTTTACAGAATGTGGGCGGGTGAGTACATTGATAGCTATTTGTTGGCTCATGTAAGACTGCCCTGAGCTATTCAGAGAACTGTCAGAATGACACAGCAACTTTTGCCTCTTAAGCAATGACTCTTATATGTAACAACTGCCTTCCTATGTTTGCAAGGCACCGGAAACGAATTGGACAAAAAGGATGATCAAAACAATTTAACAAACGAACCATTGTTTTTCTACTTATCCATGAAAGAATTCACATTATTTCAACAGCATCAGGAATTATCCTCGGTAAAACCTGACTGTCAAGATAGTATATCCTCACAAAGGAATACAGAGCGTTTTGAATTCTCCTCCTCTGAGAGGTAAATGCTGAGGGAAAATGTGACTTATTTCCTTATTTCACTTTGTTGGTTTTGGTCGTATAGCAGTTACAGTTACAGATCACAACTTTATACCCTGCATGTGTTAGAAGGAAAAAATTACAAAGTGTATCCACTTGGTATCTTTCTATGCCCAAAATATTTTATATGGGGCATGCTGCTGATGTCACAAACTCAAAAATCAGCACAGATGGCCCGAGATGGCTAAATAAATCCTTTCATGTAGTCTTTCTGTGGATGGGGTTATTTCTTGAAATGACATCTGCGCACGCAAGTCAGACTGGAAAAGAGACAGTCCCTTCCCTGTTCTGCTGGACTAGCTGGGGTTGGGACTCCAGTCACGGTGTGCAGGAGTAGTGTAAGTTTGTGAGGAAAGGTGAGCTGTGTCTTACTGTTTCTAAGGGGCAAGAAAGAAGCACAGAGATATCCAAGTTATCCATGTCAGGTTATATTAGGTATCTAACTTTGGTGTAATTAATTACCTATACAGTAAATGGAGAGAACAGGCATCCCTTAGAGATGACTCAGAGCCCTAAGTGAGACGGCTTCATGGAGGTGGTATATATCCTTCTCAGAGACCTCTGCTGAGTCGTAGGGGCTCCTGGGGTTGCTCCAAAAGCAATCCAAATTTTGTTTGCTACCAATCAAGTGACTCTATGGTGCAATGCTTGATTTTTTTTTTTTTTCTGCCAAGCAATCAGTCTTGTTCCCCAAAACAACCGAAGCGCAGCCAGCGAAACCAATTTCCGGTTAAGTAAGAAATGTGTAACAATAATTTTAAAAAGGTATCTCACTGCAAGTTTGTTTTTAACCTCCTGCACTTCTCTTCCAAGGTCTTTTCCTGTTAACTTATCTAATTTGCCATTTAGGAGAGAGGAAGGAGAAGATCACTCCTGAAGCATCACATTTTCTAAAAAGTTACGTCTGCAATTGATTTTTTTTCCTAAACTAGAAAAATGGTGTTATCTTGGGATAACAAAGAGCTATTTCCAGAAATATATTCTAGAAATTATTTTTCTTCTGTTGCATATTAAATAAAGTAAGTTACAGCTCATGGTGTATTTGGATCTTGGTGTTTCTTTACAAAACAATGGGATTAGATCTTTTACCATGCTTGATCATCCCACACACTCCTTCCCTCACTCCTGCCGGGCGATATTCCTAGGTCTTGAGTTTCTTTCCCCACAGGGAGTTTGCTCCATCAAGGTCAGGCAGAAAGTTGTGCTAGTTTGTCATGTGCCACTTCCCACAGTCCTGGGTGTTAGTGGCCAGGGTCCCTGGGTACTCATTGGCATCCATTTCCGCTCAAAAGCCTGATCTCCAGGATCTCCCTCCTCTGCTGGGGTCTTTCCTGCAGGCAGGGTCTGCACATTCATCTTTCCAAGGCTGCTTCCTTTGTTTGGGAACCCTTCTTTTTCACACCTGCTCTTTTTTCCAGAACCCAAGGCCATGGTTTCCCAATCTAAATAGTCCCTGTGAGGAAGCACAATGTGTGATCAGCCTCCTGACTGGCAGTTCTTGTCTCTTATCAGCTGGCAGGCTGGGGTCATGCCACTTCTCTTTTGTCCAGGTGCTATGAATGTTTTCAATCAACCCATACTGGCAGCAGCTAGAAAGCAGCACGCTTCAAAAGTTCGGTTTCAGGCACTCACCCACATAGATGCAATAATCTGTTACTTGCCAGCATTACCAACTTAAATTATTTTTTCACCTTACAACACCTCCTAATGGCAATGATCCTAATATGCTATGGTTCTGTACTGCCATTTCAGTTTGGGGCCTATTTCCTTGTGAAGGCCAAGATCAACCATTGATGCTTATTGATGATAAATTGAGAAGTCAAAGGGAGTGGTAAGAAATTCTATTCCAATGTGCACTTTTCTTCCCTCCTTTGCTACTTTAAGGTAAGAGTCAGTCAGACTGATCTGCTTCTGTCTTCCTTTAACCGCACCTGATAAAGTAAATAGTCTAGTTAAAACTGATGGCATTATTGTCTTTGAATGTTTTGTGGATTACTCCAAAGCAAACAGTATGATTAACGGAATTTGTCAGGTTATGCAGAAATTTATTTAATGACAAGAACTTTTAGTCTGCCATGAAACTGTCTCGTCACAATGAAGTAAATGTTTTTGTTTTGGAAACAGCTCTGGAAGGATATTTATATATTTAATAGCTATTAATATAATAAAAGTGTTAATATTGTTAATATAGAATACTGTATGTAATAATATGGTTGCTGATATTTATGCTGATCAATAGCTTTCTTCCTGTCTTTACCAAAAAGATATCAAGGTAAGTTTTTTGCTAAATCTAGCATGCATGTCAATAGAGAGGAAAATAGTATTGCAGAAATAAAATATTGTACTGCAGCAAATAGCAAGAGAGAGTTAACAAGAGACAAAGTGGAGCTGAGACTACAGAGAGGATGAAAAGTCACCATCAGAAGCAAAAACTGAGTAACAATAGAATTAAACTGTCTTCACTCTTGCGTACCTTTAATTTTTGTGATAATTCTTCACCATTTTACTCATCCTTACAAAAAATATATTGTGAATAATCTAAAAGACACCTGAAGCCATTGTTAACTTTTTTTTAAAGCCAGTCCTATGGCTTGTGTGAGGAGTGTGCAAAGTACAGTCCATGGATGAAGAGCCTCAGGAACATTGGTGAAAGCAGACAGAGTTGTTGGCTACTGAAAAAGGTGTGTTGCAAGAGAGATGAGAGATGATATTTGTTGCTTACACACCAAAGTCAAGTGTAGGCACTTTGGGAAATTGCAAATAAGAAGGAAGGGAAAGGAGGGGAAGTGGGTTTCTCCAGAGTTAGAGGTCAGCTAAACAGCAGATTTCAGGAATTGTATAGACAATTTGGTTACTTAAATTGTGTCAAACCATGCATTTTGGGGAACTAAGCACTTTTGTTTTTCAGATGTGTTCATAATGGAAGATCCTATTTTTTTACTTATTGCATAATAAATAACAAAATTTGATGACAATGATTTGTTTGAAAATTTTAAACTTCCATAGGTTCCAAAACCAGAATTTTTCCGGTAGTACCACGTAGTATATTGCTATGCAGTGATTAAATTGATTATTCATGATTATTTACATTTAAAAGAGTATATCAAGCCACGCTTGTTGCCTTTATCAGCGTGGCGACCTGGTTCAGGAACGGCACGGCGACCAATCCCAGGCCGCTCGGTCCATCTGCTCACAGACACCAATGTGGTGGACGGCAAATGGCGTTTATTGAAGGGTGAACAGGCTTTATATAACTTGCATTTTACAACATCACTTCCGTCCGCTTACATCACAAACTGAACGCTATTGGCTACCCAGAGAGTCCTATCTTTCCGTACAGCGCGACATCTTCCGGCTGCCAGCCCTAACTACAACACACGCTAAAAGTTAGGATTGTGATGTTCTCTTATTCAGTCATTGACATTTCATTTGATGGTAAAGCATACTTTATTTTACCGTTAAATTCTTCTATGACAAAAATTGTTTGCATATTGTTATTTTTTGCCTGATTTAGTTGTAAATATTTTTGCTGCACTATGACAACTTCATGACTGAGCTTGCTTTGGTGAAAAGTGAAAAGAAGTAATCCATAGTTCAGCTGATTTATGTTCAGAATTAATTTTAATTTACCAGCATTCTATAAGTTTCTTATTTAAACTTTCAGATTTAGCCAGTGAGCTCAATTTCTGGAGAAATAAGCCCCTGAAATAGGAATTAAAATACGTGAGAATTGCTGAGTTATAATTTCTGAACCATAGCACGTATAAACCATAAAGCTGACAGACCTATATTACAGTGGCAGTTATAAAAACAATAGATTCAAAAGTCTCTATAATCTATTTCAATTGGAGGATCTTAAACAGTCTTCAATAAGTAATCTCAAGTAAAAAAAAAAACAAACAAAAAAACCCAAACTTCAAAATCATATTGGATACTTTGTGTTATGTTTCTACTTTAAAAATAGTTAAGACGTTTTATTTAAAGAGAACTTGAAATTTGGTAGTAAAACCAGTAAGAATAAAATAAAAATGACCTCTTCCTGAAAAGACTGATTTTTGTTGGTTTTGTTGGTTACAAACCTTTAATTTCTATGATACACGTCACTTTTTTCTGCTATCCTCCCTCCCTTTCCTGATTATCACACTAATTATTAAAAAGATAGTCCTTAATCATTTAAATCTTTAAAATATACTGATTTTTTAGTACCGTGTTGATAAATGAATTATTAAAGTGTATAAATTAAGAATGATTTGAAGAAAGCTAAAGTCTAAACCTTGAAGAAATCTAAAATTATGTCACCGTCAACCTTTGGTTTCTATAGAAGTAAGTCAGCTCCTCAGATGGACGTTTGCTGAGTCTAAATGTTCAAGTTTTGTGCAGTGAGCTTATAACGTGTTATACCTGAGCTATCAATTTACAGCTCCAGAGAGCCATTTTCCTTCCCTTTTTATATAAGTAAGGAGTACAGCAACTTCAAAATCACCCTGAAGTATGAGAGTAATGTATAAGAATAAGCAGAGTAGGGATGGGTATGCATGTGGGATATGGAATGGAATATTTAGCAGTGGCACCAGTCAAGTGAAGTTATTCCCATGGGAGATCCGATTCTTTTGATCTGAACATTAGTTAGTTTGTAGAGAATGATGGATAATCAACAAAAATAAAAATGTAAAAGTATCATTAACTTCATGAAAGATTAGCAGCAGCATCCAGGTTAGAAATTAGGTCCAGTTTTAATATAAACTAGCTAACTTTAGCTTGATTAATGTTTGAGCAAAACAGTTTTAAACTTTCTCCTTGTAGTTTCTGACTGCAGTGAATGTGTATTGCTATGCTGGAAACTGAAAAGCAAGTTTTGTTACCACATGAAAGAGCTTCACTGGGAATGAATATAGAAAAACTAGTAGTAAGAGAAAGATTATGTGTAATATATATAAATGTTGAAAACTCTAGACTTCAGTGAACACAGTTGAAACGATTTGTAGGGAGATGAAGGAGAATATTTTTAACTGGCAATGGTGATGTACAGTTCTCCTGGCTAACCCTAGCTTCAGAGCAGAGTCTCTGAAGTTGAGCAGCAGAAGCGTGAAGCATAGTCTAATCATAATCATGCACCTGTGATGCATGATGGATCTTTTACATGCTAAGGGAAAGGTGGTTTTTTTTCAAATTAAGCATGGATACTTACCAAATCATAATAAAAATATGAAGCTGATATTGTTAAAGAGGTTGCTCAGGTGACCGTAGTGGTTTACAGTAGTGACATAAAAGTGTATCTTATCCTTAATTACCAGTAACAAGAGATTTTCTGCTCTCTGTTGCAAGTTAAGTGCATATTTTTATGCATCCAGTAAAGTACCTTGATTCCATCCATTGACTATGGATTGCTCTGCTTCTGCGGATCCGAGTTTGCAAGGCACAAGTGTGATAAAAAACTTGGTATAAATTTTGTCAATATCTTGAAAGGTTGTTAGGATCAATACGTTTTTATTTTAGTCAGTATTTGTGTTGTATCCATACAGTCAAACTTATATAGTTTCTAACAGTTTTGATCAGCTCCTTGTGACTGATAAATTCCTCTCCCCACAGAAAGAGGTTCATCCTCACTTGTGCTAAGTTAAACTGCCAAAAGAGAGCATGAACTGAATGTGATAGTGTAGTGTCTGAAATTCCACCTACAGGTTTGTGAAGGTCCCATTATGCTATTTTAAAAATGTATTTTTAAATGGAAATGCAAAAGATCTGGTGATTTTGGGAGGATGTAGGGCTATAGGATTCCCACTAATCTAGCTACGTGTGGAGTCTGCAGCTCGAGATATTGGTATAAGAAAAACTAGGTCATAATGATTTAACTATATTTTCCATGAAACTAATATGAGAAAATATTTTTTTGTTCAGTATACATTTGTAAATAGATATGTATATATATTGAAATGTATTCTAGATTGGTTCTGGATAGGGGTAAAACTCCATGTTCATTCATTCACTTACTGGTCTTTCTGCTGAGATTTTTCAACATGGGATGCCGTGGTTTATGTGGACAGCTGTCTAGTAGGAAGGGATTGCCATGTTCAACTAAATTAAATCTACTTACTGACAGATGGCAATGAATTTTGGTCACAGTCAGCAGTACCTGAATTATTTAAAGGTAAGAAGCTCTATATTGTACTGTTGTTCTCTTTAGTACAATTTTGCTGCTGTCTGTAGCCACCTTTATTGGCAACAGAACAGAAGAAAACATGGGATTAGAGAAGACGTAAAACTGCATAGTCTGAAAGCACTATTTGGTGGAAAACATCAAAATAATATCAAGTTTAGTATGACTAAGTGCTATCAGGGCTTTGGGGAGTGTTCCTGACTGAACACATAAAATATTACCACAGATAACCAATAAGGGCTTTCCTATATATGAGGAAAATAGCCCAAATGCTTCCTAGGTCTAGGGAAATTTATTTGTTTATATGAGCCGGAACTGATTTTGAGAAGATGTTTCTAGAAGTATAAACTTACGAACTAGTTACGGACCCATTGTTACTTTCTTAATTTACTTGCAAGAAGGCAGCTGGTAAACATGAGCCCTCTCTTTGCTGATTTGGGTGAAGGTCTCCTGGTTTCTAGTTTTTGGGAGAAAAAGCAGCAAAGTATTTTTCAAAGAAGCAACTCAGAGTGGGGACTCTAAAACCCATTCCACATAAGGGGCAGAGTGTTATTGCAGAGACCTGCCCTGCAATAACAGGGAAATGCCTCCCTTAAAGACAAAATGTACTTTCACCATTTATCAACAATAACTATCAGAAGGTCTCTTGCTTCTCTATGATAAAAACATACAAATGGAAGAGGTGATAAATTAACTTCTCTTGCACACATCTGAGAAACCACTGCCAAAGTCAAGGTCTAGGACACTGAGTTTCAGGCCCTGTATCCAAAGTCATATGAGGGCAAAGACCCCAAGGAACTAAATAAAAAATGCAGGCATTTCCTTTTCCATCTCTTGCAGGAATGCTTTTGTTCTTTCAGTTTGTGAATGAGAACAGCATGTGTGTATTTTGAGGGGAAAATGGCACAATTGTCAGTTTTCTAAAAGTAGGTTCAGTTCTTGCCTTTATTCCAGTTCTGTTAACTGTGTTAGAAGCAGTGTTGTATGTTGTCTGTTACCATGCTTATGAGTTGGACAAGTCTAATAGACAAGTTGGCATAAGACTGGAAGAGCAGCTGTACATTCTCCCTTTTCCTCCCATCTTGCCTGCACAGTAGCATAAATAACTGCAGTGATATCGAAGCAGTATTCAAGTAGTAATTGACAAAGAAACAGGATAAATCTTTGTAATTTCTTAAGTGAAATAAATTAAAATTTCACTACTCCAAGATGTTTTTTGAGAAGCCATACTTTTTCAGTCTACCGTATCATTTGTTTTGCTTTTCTGTTAATTAAAAAAAAAATATCTTTTAACTTATGACAATGTTACTATGACCTTTGCTCATCATGGTTGTGAGACCACAATCAGTTTATGCAAGTCCAAATTCAGTATTAACACACAGGTCTATTTTATTCATAGATGGAAATTTCAACCCGAATAGAACCAAAATACCTTTAATTCACAATGGATGAAGCTGATTTTCACAAAATAGGATACTTTGTTTATCAGTTCATACCCACTCACTGTTTATCAGGCAGGATTTTCAACAGTGAATCCTGGAATGTATTTCTTTTTGTCATTTGATGTGATTTCTTGACCACTTGTTCTTTCTAGTCTCTTTCGTTTTGGACTGCTAACGTCGTGGTGGCCTCTGCTGTTCTACTCTGAAGCACTTTAGAGCTACGAGTTGATTTTTTCAGGGTGTTACAATCATCAAAGTTTGGGTCAAGCAGGTGCAATCGGAATGCAGAGAGATTTGAGATGGGGAAATAGCAGTCGTAAAGTGACATTAACACTGCCCAGTAATGAAGACCTTGAATTTGTTAATCAAGAAGATAAATAGATTATCCCAAGCTTCCATGACCTTTGATCATGAAGAAAGGGTGCCCCACAGACAGGTTGTGCTGCTGATAGGGTTTTTTTTTTCCATTTGGAGAGGGTTGACTTTCCTGTGATGTTGGGGCATACACAGTGTTCAGACACCAGTGCTGGCCCTTCAGGCTATTTTTCTGTTCAGACTTGGTGAGGAACTATGAATATATTTAATATTAACTTATAATCACAGTTACTTTTAAAACAGGAAGAGCTTGTTATTCAGACAGAAATCTAATATCTTCTCTATTATCTTATACATAGTACGAACGATGAAAGGTACAAAAAACTGTTCTATAACCAAAACAATAATTTTTTTTTCATGCTGTAAATTGCTTCAGCTGTGAGTTTTATCTGAGCATGGTTCAAAGGGAAATGGACTTTGGCAATAGGCAGATGTTGTTTTCCTTTCAAACTCAAGCTAACAAAGCAATCAAATATGAATGGTATCAAATTATCTTTGGCACATTTTATGTCCCATAACAAATTCTTTGGATACAGAAAGAGAAGTGCTTTCATCTGATCAAATATCCACATTTTTCTACAAGTAATGAAAAGAATCTGCTATTACTTAGTGCTAGCCTCTAGACGAATGTCCGCACTACAAAGTAGACCAAAATAGTTCTCACTAGTACATCAAAGAATTAAGATCAGAATATATAATAACTGTTGTCAATAGTAAGTGTGATATTTTGTGGCCATTTAACTCTAAAATTAACGTACTAAATCAATGTCACATATTCTTATAGAACTGTATTCTGATAATTCATATTAACACTATAAAAGAGCTCTTTCAAATTAGGAAAAAATAATTGAATTATGACCCATGTTTTCTTTCCTCTGTCAAACTGGTCACTGCTGATTTCAAAACCTGTGTGAGAGAGAGAGGTCCTAGGCAGTGTGACACACAGATGATTCTGGAAATGGTCTGTATTTTCAGATAGCATGCAGAAGTGGGACCTGCCTGAAAGACTTGAGGTTTCTCACTGGCACATGCAGCTCACATAGGTCCACATCTACCAGAGGAGCTTGATTCAAACAGGATCTAGCAAACATGTTTTTGTATTTTGTTCCATTATTCTCTGATCTGTTATTCTAAACACATTTTAGAACAATAACAGTTATTTGTAAAATAAAAATCAGTTTTAAGTTCTTAGTTATGAACACAGGAAAAAAAAAAAAAAGCTTTGTTTTCTTGGCTGTTACCAGCTATACTTTTTGCTGTGACCCGGTGACTGAGACATTGTTGGGCAATTTATCTCACCTTAGGCAAAACACCTAAGAATCATAAACTTAAATACACCTTCTATACTTAATCTGCTGTACCTTTTCATACATGAAGCATTTCTTAACCAGACCTTTGGAATCTGGAATTTATTTCCTATAAAATCAGTATTTATATTTAGATCAGATTTACCCAAGCACTTATTTACCGTAACAGCACAGTTATAATTTTACTAAGGCTTCGTGTTACAGATGGATTAATATTAATAAGGTAATTCTAGCAACCAATCAGAATATTCAGTTTTTAAAAAAATGTTGTGGCTTTGTTTTCTACCCAATAAATAAGAGCAATATAAGCTTTTAAAGTAATAGAATAGCTTCCACACAGTCTTAGACCCACTATTCATTTCACTTGTATTTAACAAACTTGTCAGGAGTAATTTTTGCCCAGAAATTATATATAATATATATAATAAATTTATATAATAATATATAATAAGTTTACAGAAATAAATATATTTCTGTAAAAAAACACAAACCCAACCCCCTCGAAAGTCAATATCACCATAACTCTTTTTTTTTTTTAAATAAAATCTCCTCTTGGAAATGAGGGCCAAATTCACAAAGTCTAATAAATGATGGAATGTAACAGGATGAGATTGAGAGGAAAATACTTCTATTTCTTTCTCATAAATATCTAACTCTAAAATTTTCCACTAAGACATGAAAATACTTACTATTCAGATTAATGGGAGGCTATATGTCATTAGCACTAGCTGGTTGCTACATGACTCACCTTGCAGTTTCTTACTTCTACTTTTCCAAGTTAATCGATTCAGAGACGCCATAGATACCACACACATGTAATTTATATGGTCCTCTGAGTAGGTCTTCTGTGTTTTCTCCTTTAAGGAATTAGAAATTTATTTTGTTAATAGTTGCATTCCCGTATTCATCTATCTTGTTTAAACTACTATTTTGTTAGAGACATAATTCTGCAGTTGCAATTCCTTTGTTTTCTCCTGACAATGCGTTGTAGCAGAAAAATTTGGGTGCAGTTCATTTTGTAATACTGTTCCCATTACACCTTTGGAAATCGGTCCATCATTTCTGAAAGATAAATGTATGAGAATTAGGTGCGGATTTTTCACAAGGAAATAAGGGAAGAACATACTGAAATCCTGGTCCTTACTTTAGAATTACAGTTTTTTCTTCTTTTTCTCTCATTTTTAGCACATTTTAACATGTTAAGCAGGCTTCACTTTGATCGCGTATCCTGGGGCTTAAAGACACCTTGCTTTGAATGCCACAGTAGGAAAATGGCCTGTATTCACTGAATGTAGCTACCAATATGAGAGAGTAATTCAAAATCCATGCTAAATTAACAACTTTATAATCTCTGATTCTGCAGCAGTGAGATTCTCTCCAGCTAATCAGATCACCTGTCTCTGCAAGAGCTGCCTGATTATAATAATTCCAGAACTTCCTAGGTATTAATGAGGAGAATTCATTTCAGCAGGCCATTAGTGATTAAAAAGCTTACACAGAAAGAATATCATAATCAAAATGAAGTGATGAAAGACCAAGTAATAATTTCGCACCTGAGTGACACCCAATTTAGGCATATTTCAGTTATCCAACAAATTGTTCATCATGCAAAACAGGCAAGGGCCACCAGTAGTGTGTTAACCGACCTCATCTTACCTTTCTGCTGGAAAGCTACTCCAGGTGGTTAAACCTGAGACAGAAGCAATTATGAACGAGAAGACATCAAACAGGATTCAGTCAGCACCTTCTGAACTGTCAGCAACATTAGACAAAGAAGAATGATGATTTCCGTGTGTACCTGTCTACATGTGCACTTCCTGAGAAGATGTGCTGTATGCCTGTGCCAGACCTATTTGCTCACAACTTTTTAAAGCAAAGAAATTAATTGAATTATTTACAATTTTTTTGCTTCTGCTGTTGAAGGATTTATGCAAACTTATTTTTTCAACATATTCAGGTGAGATATTATCCAATAGTTTTGGTGGAATTTAATTATAATAACATCCTAATTGAAAGTAAATTAAATAAAACTATGACCAAGTGCTGTCACACTAAATGAAAATTTAAATTACACTGGTAACAGACAGACAGCTCTGTCCTAGAATTATGACTTAAAGAGTGTGACATTTTGGTTTCAGGTTAATCAGTGAATGCCTCACAATATTTTGAAGCCTTCCTTGATCTATTATAGGCTAAACTAAATCTAAACTTCTGACAGATACTGGTAAGGAAAGCAAAGCGAGTTCACTTTGAAGATGACAAAATGTGAGGAATGGAAGGGGGAGTTCTTTTTTCAACAATGTGATACCCTCAAAGCTTGGGGTTCCCTCTTGTCCCTCCACCAATATATACAAAGGTGCACTTGGCTGGTATCTAATCAGTCACCCTCCTAACCGTGTTTTTGAAGTATCAAAGGAAACATTTTTTGACAGAAAGAGCATAGAACTCATTGATCGGTGAAGCTTACTGTCATTTCTCCTAGGCCTTACATTTGCCACCATGTTTATCAGGGAGCATGTTGCTGTATTTTCCCAAGGGAGCGCAGCCAGTGGAGGGAAGGGCTGTGCTGGCAGACCATGTGCTCTGTGATTGCCCCACAGAGCTTGTGTGAATGGAAGGAGGGACTCGGCACCTCCATGGAAATTTTTGCCTCCTTCCCCTCTGTCTTGACTCAAAACACAACTAAAAACGCATCATTTTATCACTGTAGACATATCTATCACAATTTTGTAATTCACTTGTAACAGTTGTAAGTCCCAGCTCCCCATAAATCTTTGTCCTGGCGTGCAGCGTGCATTATCCCCCATGCTGACCCAGAAACAGGCAGTTTTACTGACTCACTTTCTCCTCATGATCACAAACCTGGATATATTTTCATCACCACCATGCTGAAAACAAAAAACAATATGAATTTGTTCCAGTCTAACTCACTAGTCGTGTCAATTTGTTACCTCCTTCCTGCTTCCTCAGATGTCTAGAAAACAAGCCTCTGCAAAATCCAAGCCCTTCATCAGTACAGCTTGTCAGCTGTGGGCTCTGTGACTGCATTTGCCTGCTCTTTAGCAGCAGATCTTAATATCTCTAAAAAAAATGACTACACGACTAACAGCCTGTACTTTTCATCCATCCATAAATGCACAGATGGCATCCTTATGGGATATTCTATTATGTGTATTCAGCCTAGCATTTTCAAATCTTCAGATGGTCTGTATTATTTCTTCTTATGGGGAAAAAGTATTGTAGAAGCAGAGGGCTGTTCTCTTAATTGTCTAGATTTAGCTAAGGTTAGCTTTGGGATTTGAATGGAAAGGCTTTTCATTTTTATTCACTCCTATCTTCCATGGGGTCCTATAATCCATGTGGTTGCTGGTAAAGAAAAAGTCTCAGACTCACCATAGAAGTATGGAGCCTCTCTCAGACTAGGGGTTGTTGATAACACAGGTTCCAGCCACCAGTTTAATGTTATGCCCTAACTTACATTTTCTCAACAAGGAAAATTGCTTGTTGAAAGTGAGGTTTAATGGTTCTATTGATGCAATCAGAGAGACACACACAAAAAAAAAAAGGGAGCTGGTTTATCAGTTTGTTCCAGTTTTGCTCATTTTTGTTCTGTCATTTGGTAAGCACTGTCAAAATAGTGGCATTCTGGATATACTTGCATATTTAATCCTTGTGTTTTTTTGCCTTCCTGAACTCTCAAAGAGCTATGTTGGGCAGCATAATTTCTCATTTCTGGTGATCTCAGCAGTAGCATAACTAGAGCAGGTCAGAAATGTTCACCGAAACAGTTTGATATGAAACATTTATTTTTCTTTTAGACAGATAATTATGTCTTATTGAGGGCCTGTCCTGGAATTTCATTAATGACTACCAAGAGAAAGAGGGACTGTCAAAATCTCTCCAACTATATGTAAGACTGTATTTGCTAGAAGCATGGTGAGTTATATTAGAACAGTTCCTAACATTTTTGAATCATTTCCTAATGCTGTATTACTGATTTGTTTTTAAGAGATTAATTTAAGATATATCACACATGGGCATCTACAGAGTTTAATATCAGTGGAGATCAATACCACATCCAGAAACTAATAGTCAGTACAAATATTGCAGCTCAGAAGCAGTCATTAACCTTTTTGTTTTCCATATAATGGGGGAGATGGTAACTGAACAGCTATTTCATTTCCCTCTCATGTCCAGCTGGAGCCAGAATCACTTTGCAAGCGTGTGTGTCTAAAAACTACTGATTTATTTTATTTCTTTGACTGAAAACTCTGGATGCTCGTAGATTTGTCTTAATTATGGGAAGATTTTGTGAGGTGTAGCAAAATTTGAGGGTAACTCTGTTGCCTTTGCACCTCCTGACTTCATTGGGAATGTCCTGGAACCTCAGCTCTGAAAGAAGGGGCACCTTATGGCCTTTAGGTCATGCTTGGATGGGTTTACAAAATATGAAAGTTAGATAAAACAACACCACTCTTTTGAATGCCTGACCCAAGCAGAATTTATGAGTTGTGTCCAAGGCCTGCAATATAATGGGAGAATTGGATGCCTCTGAATGGGATCCCCAAAAGGCAGCATATTCAGTAGAGCATCATCTAGTCAGCTCACTTGGTGAATAGATTCATCCTGTGAGAGAGCATAAAAGACAAAGGCTCAGGATTTATCTTTAAATACTGCCCCTATGAAGACTCATATAGGAAAGTAGCATTATTCCTACCACGGCCCTGAACTGTCTCCTGAAGGCAGGTGTCAATTTCCGTCTTTTTAATGGCTTATATTGATCACTAGAGTACGAAGCATGGCCACCAGAGTTGGAAGGTTATCTCTGTTTCTTTTGGTATGCTGTGGTCTACAAATTGCAACATTAAATCAGGAAGTAGTAAAGGAAGATTCATTCTGCTTCTTCTGCAAGAAAATATTATTAACAAATATGAGACAAACTGCAGAAACTGTATGTTTAGGAGAAAGAGGATTTCTCTGTCTCAACTATGACCTCTGTTGTATTGTCTTCCTGGTTCAGAGTTTTTAGGTATTTGTTACATCTTGGAAGAGTACTGTTGGGCACAAAATTCCATAAGATTGATTTCAACATGTAATTGGATTATTATTTCACCCTGCTGGGATGAAGATGCCAGTTTGCCTCTTTGCAGGTAGAAAAAAGAGATGAGGTTAGTTTCTTCAGGAAGACTGAAACCAGTCTCAGTTTTCCTTAATGAGCACTCTAAAGGGAGGTGGAAAACTCTTACTTTTTAAATAAAGTGGAAGGTGCAGTTACATTTTTGATGAATTTTGATTTTGTTGGTGTTTATAGAATACAGAATGATCTATGAGGGGAACAGAGGCAGACAGTCATAGTTTCTTGATCCTGATTGGGTAGGTGATAAACTGGCAGGATAGTTTTGACTGTGATGTCTCAGACAGAATGATTTTACTATAACAATTGAAGATAAAACAGGTAGGCATTTACGTGGAATTTCTATTTTGCAGTTTGATTTCCGACTTAAGACCACTTTCTGCATCATACTGTTGCTCTGAGATCTGTAAAGCAGTATTGGAAATTACCTGTGAGTGCTCTTGATGACTTCCTATTTTAATACTTGCTCATCATCCATTTCTGAGACTTGAGCCAGTAAAATGTTAAAGTCATCTATCACAGTGTCTATGACAATGTTAGATGTTAAGGATAGTTAAATCAGTGGGGCCCAATTGTCTGCATATTCTGTGTTTGTTCTTTTTTTCCTTTTTTTTTTTTGTAATTCCTGTGGTCACAAGATCGGGTATTTACACTCGGTTACAGAGTTCATGATAACCGTAGAAACACTAAAACTAGCTATGATCCTTAAGTTTGCTTAGTTGTTAACGACTCCCTGGTCAGAGCCAATGGAAGGTCAGGAAACTGATTCAACAAATACATCGTTTCCTGGAAATCACAAAGTTTGTTGACTAGTGAATTCAGCAAATGAAAAATTACTGTCCTTAGGGCTCACATGTTATATAGGTTCAAGGTTTTATCAAGATATTTGCATGGCTAAGCCAATTTGGTTCAGAAGTGTGCAGGCACTCTATAAACGTGCATTTCTAAAAGATCAGTCCTGTCATTACAAATTTCTCAGGACTGCTGCAGGAAGCTGTGAAGTTAATATCCTTTATTACTAGCAGTTATCAAAGCATAAACTTAGTGGATGCCTTTTAGTTATTTGCAAATAGATACATCTGTTTTCAAGTAACCATGTGTCTTCAGTTGCCCATTAACATGTGCTTAATAAAAGCAAATTGACAACAACATGCTGACGGGTGTCTTAAAACCATTTTCTTAATATGATTTAGACTTTTCATCAATCTACATGATGAGATGACATTTGCACATTGCACGTGTGGTAAATAACAATGAAATGCATAATATAGCCTGTGCTCTATGTTGCTTAAAGGCTTTGTTGTTCCTTTGTTAGTAATTCCATTTAGTATTGAGCACTTTGGACAGTCTGGGGAAAAGGGTCTCTAACATCTGGGAACAGATTCCCCAAAATTTAGGGACTGCATGTTTTAGCAACTTTTCTCTCAGGTCCAGGAAACTTCATTCAAACTTTTTGCCGTGTTATGTATAAATTTTTTTCTTCCTCAGCTAAAACAACATATTAATCCCAGTTCTTTATAAATGCTTCCTGTTTTGCCTGTCTTTCTTCTGGGAGATCTAGGAGGTAGTGTCTGCAAGGAACTGCAAGGGAAAGAGTAGGCAGATGAACTACCTGAGTAAGGAAAAAGCTGAAAAATTCAGATGTGGAAGCATTAGTAGCATGAGGGGACAGTTTGTTTTTGAAGCAAAGGGATAGCTTATACATATTCTTAGTTTGCTATTATATCTATTTTATCCAGAACCTAGATGAATTTTAATAAGAGGTAAGAAATTGAGCAAAACAAGAGATAAACATACATCTCAGTGCTATGAGGTTTACTCTAGCTGACAGAAGTCATCTCTCTAATTACAGAGACAATTGCTAGATGGAAAATGACTTCAACTGAACAACTGATTTTGTGTGATAACAGTGACAGTCCCTGTCTTATTAGAAGCCTTTTTAGTCTACTCCCTTATAGTGTTCGGTCTCCACATTACTGACATTTAATCACTTTGAATAAGAAAATGTAATACTGATAATTTGACAAAATGACTTGCAAAAGCTTATCCAGGTATATTACAAATTCTGAGACATTGCAAAACCAACTCTACATTTATTTTCTTGCAGAGCAAATTCCTAATGAAGCCAGGGTGACTTCTTTGCTTTTGGATGAGTGTTCAGTCACTTCCTGAAAATTTAGAGGGGAGGTGATAACCATAAGGAAGTCTTTATCTTTATCATATACCACGTTAGCCCACAATGTTCTTTTTAAAGCAGACAGTAACCCCAAAGATTCTAGATGCTGGTATTTCCAAAAAGGGTATAGGATTTTCTGCCCTGAGGTGGGACAAACTACTGAAATATACAACTGCATGAAGCCTATGGAGAGCTATGTGATAAAATAACAGATTTTGGCCATGAGTGGGTGATGTTTTGGCAGCCATCTGGAGGCCAACACAGCTTTAGCAATCAGGGTTCACACTGTGAGGAAATGATCAATACATGTCTGATTATAATAGCCTTAATTAAACCTTTCCTGAAGGTGCCAGAACGCTACTAGCCATTAAACTGACCTATTTTTTTGTTTGCTTGTTTAATAGATGAGAACATACCTTTGGACAGATCTATTCTTAGTAAATTTGGCCTATGCCCAAAAGAAGAGAATGAATTTCTGTCACAGATTAGAAAGTTGTCTCTCTGTGGCAATGCACAGACTAGAGTAGAAGGTTACTTGCATGCTGACAGAGTGCTCCCTGACATGGGTGAAATCCAAGCCAGCTCTCTAACCAGTCTGCCATTCTTCATATGCAAAATACATAATGCATGCACACTAACACCCTCTAAAATCTGGCTGCTGCCTTCACAGTTCATGAAATAGTAGTGTCTGACTGGAATACAACTGACAAGTGTTAGGTACATATCTTGTCAATAAAATATTTAAAGAAAGGTTTAATGAGGTTGTACCTGAAGATATGGATATTACTAAGGGGCATAAAGGATACTATAATCCCCTTCCCTCTTTTGCTTTCTTCCCACTAGCACCACTCATTCAGGTATATTTGCTTCAAGCCCTGTTAAATAGTGGTTGTGTGACCTCTATACCATGTGCCAGGTGCAAAGCACACTCTGCATAACTTCCTTTCTTCCCGAGCAGGTTATGACTCAGTAAACAGGCAGGGGAACTTGATAGCTCACCAGTGGCTCTACTTGTCACACCACGCTGGGGCTTAGGACAGAAGATCTGTAGTTTGCACACTGAGTGCACGCTCATCTTCAAGACAGTAGGGAGCAACCAGTGTGTTGGATGTTTGTGCTCTTGTTCAGTAGGCCATAGCTCCCTCGTATAGGAGACACAAACAAGACAGGAGTCATTATGACTTTGCACTCATAAGGCTAGAAACAGGCAATTTACAGCAACATCCTGGAATGATATCACAACTGGCATTTCTGTAGATTATCATGCTAGTGATAATTACTTATCCTAGCATTTTTAAGACATCTGTGTTTGACCGGGTTTTAGATGGTCACTTCTAGAAAAATGTGTCTGCCATCTGGACAAAGGAGTGTTTAAACCTTTTTTTTTTAGCTGAGATTATCTTTTTTTTTTTTTTTTTTTTTTAACAAACATTTTCAGTATATTAATTGCCTAGATATTCAACTTTTTTTTCTCCATCATGAATGAAATATTATGTAATCTCTGAAGAAAAACATTAAACTTTGACAGTTGTGAAAAATATCATCTTTGAAATTGTTTGTGACAATGATGTCTTTAAATCTGGCAGATTAACCCATATCCCCATAGCTGCAGCAACATTTGAGCAAATAACTGATGGGAACAGTGTTGGGGCAAATTATATCTGTATGTTTCTGAAGATGTTTCTACAGTTTAGGACAGAATTTAGAGTATCACTTAGATTTATAACAGAGGAATGTAAACTTTTTGCTAACATGAGAACTGAACTCTCCCTTTTACTCTCACCTTAGTTTAGATAAGGGAATGGGATAAACAATTTTACCTTATGTTGTTACTGCTTATAAACAAATGTGAGGGTTTTGCATGTGTCTAACAAACTTCTGCTCATATCAACCTTTCTCTAAAAGAGGATGTGCATAGTCCCATTAATAATCATAGAATAGGACAAATGGTACAGTTAATAACATTGAAAGGAATGTCAAGGAGTTTATTATCATCAGGAAGCTAGAAACAGAGAGCTAAGTAAAAAATAATGGATCTGTATATAGCGTGAGTCTTATATAAAACATTGAACACAGGTACACAAATATTTTACAGTTACCCTTGTTTTCTTCCAGCTGTGCTCCTGTTGTATAGTTACTGTTAGAAGTGATACAGATGTTGGCCAAAGCTGTAATTGAAGTGAAAGTCTCAGCTTTTCTTTTGATCTGTATAAAACTTTAACCCACAGAGAGCTGGTTATGACAGCTAAACAGAGGAAAAGAGAAGCAGGAAAAAATAACAGGTTTTGTTTTTTGGTTTTTTTTTGTTTTGTTTTGGTTTGTTTTGGGGTTTTTTTTATAATTTAAGATTTCAGGAGTGGTTTTCAACTGTTAAAAATTTTCTTCCCATTTTCTGAGTCCAAAAGATATGTCCTGCTCTTCAGTCATCTAAAATGTGAGGCAGATGATGGTAGCAATAAATTTATGGAGAGCAATTGTCTTTTTCTCGCTTTTAACACTGCTGCAATGAGCATGACAGAACAAGGCAAAACTTACAAGGAAAGAAAGAGGTTAAGAGATTTCCTCCCTTGCTTTCTTCGGGTAAGTTTTGTGTTTCTTCTAAAACTGGTATGTGAAACAAGTGCATGATTCTTGCAGACTCTACCCCTTCACATTGGACCATGTGTAGAAGTGTACCTTATGCAACTATTCCTCTTTTTAGGATAAAAATCTTGGTTTCCATTTCATTAGGTCAGAACAGTAAGCTGGGATTTGATGGCTCTTCTATGAAATTCCATTCAACACACTGAATGAGCAAAATAGTGCTACCAGTGCCGCTTTTCAGAGTAAGTTTTTAGTGTTTGTTGCTTATGGCTAGACTTTAATATTTGTGTGATGCTCAAATGTTAAAAGAGACTGAAGTTGCACAGTGCACTAAACACACAAACTACAAGAAAAACAAAATAGTAGTCTGATTTGTCTGTGAGCACTGTGTTGATGGTGGCAGAATATTTCAGTATTGCCTAGCATGGGAGAAATTTGTGATCTTTTTCCTTCTTCTTCCTCACCTTTCCCATCTCTGAATCCTAAACCACACGTGTATATGCCCTATTATTTAAACATAGTGATAAGAAAATGCATTTTAAGGACTCTCTTCTATGTCTGAGTGTGATTATAGCAGTGTTTTGTGACAATATAGAAATGTCACAGCTTTCAGTTTTGACTGCCATCAGTAGTTCTAACATATATGGAGATAAGATAATGTTGAATACCTTGAAGTTCCATTAAGTACAGAAGAGTACTGTGCTCAGAGTACTGGTACTAGGGAGTGGGCTTGGGAGGAAAAAACTGTCAGATGGATCAGAGGAGAAATAACACACGTACTTCAACCAAGACAGAAACTTTCCACGCCACAGAGGTTAAGGTCTGTTTCTTAGAGTTCTGTGTCTACACATTTTGTTTCTAATTATCTGTACAATCTACCCTCTGTTAGCAGCCATAGATCAATGATATAAATTGGTGACTACACCTTTCATGTTGACAGGTTTTTTTAAAAATGTGGAGGAAGATATTTTCCCCCCTGGACCTTCCAACCTGTTACTGCTGTCCTTTGTTATTTTTTGTGTTTATATAAAGTTCTCCTATGCACCCTAAATTTTGTTCTGTTTAGTCAGCAGTACAACAAGCTTCATCCAGCCTCTCAAAAATTGATTTTATTTGCAAGATTAATGTTCAAGAGGTGGGTTTGGAATACCTTTTGGCCTGCTTTTCTAAGGAAATGTGGCATATGGAATTGCACTGTCCATCTGTCAGCTTTTCTGTCTTCCACTTCTCCTGCAGGAACGTTTGTTTATGCCTGCTGGTCAAGTTTAACCAGGATCAAAGGCACTGAATTCCTTAAGATCACTGAAAATTGGTGGTGGATAAAGGAGACAGACTGGCATCACCACAACTCCCTGCCATAGCGACAACATGGTGAAACCAACAGTTACTTGATCTGCTTGGACTGCTGACTAGCGCACATATAATAGCTGTCTAATTAACAGATATATATCTCCAAGATGATCATAACGCATGCCACCTCTTTTCCAGCTGGTTGCTATGTGACTCAGATCCATGCCACCTCAAGGAGGTGCTAACAATACAGAGGGCCTTAGGTGTTCAGACAGTTGGAATTGTCACAGTGATACATGTAAAGGATATAAAGAATTAAAATCAGTAGGCAATCAAGCTTCAGTTGCTTTGCTGTTCACTATTTTCTGTTGGTCTAATATGCTTTTCAGAACTTCTTGGAAGAATCTGCGTTACAAATGCTGAGCGAGAAGGAAGGATGCCTCTGCCCATCTTCCAAGAGGTAGGAATCACAGCAGTTAACGGAGACTATATATGTTTTATCTATTTTGTTGTCTGTTATTGCCCTTTTGCATCTCTTGTTGATGGTTTCTGAAAGTTGGAACTCTCCTAAGTGCTATGAAAAATAAGAGAAGAGATAATTTTCATCATAGGGAATGCCTGTGCATGGAAGAATGTTTAGCTGTGTCAGTAACTGGATAATTTGCTCACAGAGTATTTGCTCACAGAGTGGAAAGAAATATCTGCATCCCTTTACAAGAAGTGGACCAGCAGATTATCATTTCAAAATAAAAAAGAATGGCTGCTCCCTATGTTTTTGAAAGTAAGGCCTTCAGAGCCATGATTTTCAACCTCTGTTAGGCCCATCTAGGCAACAATCTGCCAGTCTGTTTCCACTGCAATCTTTAGCACAGAGATTGAACTTTTTAAGTTCTTAGCTAGTATTTAAGGAATTCTGCCAACTTCATGATGCGGTTTGAATGCTGTGGTTTTGTCAGATTCCTGTTCCTTGTAGTTGTTCTGGTCTTAGCTTAAATGCTGTCTCTGAATTTATTACAGTTCCTTGTACCTGTCCAGTCTTTGGCCCTATTTTTCATTAGTTCCTCAGGCTCTCCAACCTTTAGCCTGACACAACATTTGCCTTCATCTAATCCCTTCAGTAGCTGATGTAGATTCTGACAGTTTTCCTGGAGTCCAGGTCTGATTATATCCCTAACACACCACTTTGTCTGGAATGCTCAGTATTCTGCTTATGGGTCCTGACCTGTCCTGATTTCAGGACTATCTATTTGACTTAAGTCTGAGCTTTGGTTAATTGTCACTACCGAGAAGGCACAAAGAATCTCATTTCCTGATCAGGACCACGGACTTTATGGGAAGGATTCAAGTGATGCTACAGCTGAACATACAGGTTGTAATAATGAAAATCACACAAGGTTAGATACAGGCAAAAAAAAAAAAGGTAGAAAAGAATTAGGTATCAGGACATGGGGATCCCACAATATTTGCATTGTTTCCTTCATAAATGGAAGGAGGGAAAGCATTGGTTTTCATACCAGATTCACATTTTTACATTAAAATGGCAGCTAGTCTGCGTGGAGAGTTCTAATTTTCTCTTTCCTGGCAATGTTTTACTTATGAGATCTCAGCAATGTTCTTAAACCCAATGGATTGCCAAGAATGGTGATATTATGAGTGTCAACAGTAGTTTTGATTGTGATCACTTCAAAACTAAATGTGCAAATAACAATTGTAGAAGTACATATTGCTATATTTGGTACGTTTTTGCTAAACAAGAAACCTACTTCTCCTTTTTTAGAATTAATAACCCTGTGAGTGCGGAAAAAACCTCCTTCTTTCCTGCAAATACAAACAAGAGAAAAAAATCAGTGATTTCTGTTGATTTTCAAATTGTCACAGACATCTAGTTCTGGGCCCCCCAATGCAAGAAGGGTGTTAGGCTTTTGGAGCAGGTCCAGAGGAGGGCCACAAGGATGATCAGGGGGCTGGAACACCTCCCCTATGAGGACAGGCTGAGAGATTTGGGGTTGTTCAGCCTGGAGAAGAGAAAGCTCCAGGGGGACCTTATAGCAGCCTTCCAGTACCTGAAGGGGGCCTACAGGAGAGATAGGGAGGGGCTTTTTACAAGGGCATGTAGTGACAGGATGAGGGGTAATGGATTTAAACTGGAAGAGGGCAGATTTAGATTAGATATAAGGAAGAAATTCTTTACAGTGAGGGTGGCGAGACACTGGAAAAGGTCTCCCAGGGAAGCTGTGGATGCCCCATCCCTGGAGGTGTTCAAGGCCAGGCTGGATGAGGTTTTGTGCAACTGGGTCTAGTGAGAGGTGTCTCTGCCCATAGCAGGGGGGATGGAACTCGGTGGTCTTTAAAGGTCCCTTACAACCCAAACCATTCTATGATTCTGTGTTCTACAAAAAGCATTATTTTAATGTTAAGCAAATGCAATAAAAGACTTAAAAAATAAATCACTATACTCTTAAATGTCATGGTGATATCCCAAACAGTTAGAGGAACAATTAATTGAACCTGGCTCTGATCTAATAGTCTTCCAGGGTTTCTTGGTTTTGGTTTTGTTTTTTTTTGTTTTCCCCTAGAAGATGCTGCATTTTCTGAAAAGGTTTTGGCTGTCTCTAGTTCAATGGGCCAATTGTTTCATTCATTTGACTAAACACAATAAGTGGAAGATAGACAACTGTCAAACAGGGTCCATGTATTCTACAGCTTGGCTTTAGAGAACATCAACTATTACTTCATGATTCCATTTTGAACGTAAAATAACTGCTAAGTCTTTATTGCTTTTAACATTATAGTTGGCATATAGAAGTCAAATGTTAAATAGTGTGCAGGGATTCATTATTTCACTATTAAAATTTATCTGTTCTAGTGTTGGAAAGTAGTTAAGTCTGTCATTCCCCTATTTCCATTAGATAAGTCATATTTTTACATAGTCACAAGAAACTGCGCCTCTGGAAAGCACTTCTGTATACGAGGGAGCAAATTAGATGCAGCTGAAACCCCTACTGTGTAATAGTGACATCTCTGCCAGTTCTGCCTCGAGTGCTATAAGAAGTGGTGTGCAAGAAAACTCACAAAGCAGTGGTAATTAAGACTGAAAGAGAGAAAAGTCAAAAATTATCAGACAAAACATTGCAAGGTCAGGATGCCAAGGCACATCAAGGAATGTTAACAGAGACAAAGAATTCTGAATACTAACTATAGGGGAATTTAGGGGCATTTGAAAATAACACATAAAAACATGTTGAAGCACTACAAGGTTCTTTAGATTTTTTTACATCTTCTCAGAAATATTTGGTAAACTAAATCATCATCAAATGACCTGTAGAAATAAATGCTGCAGGGAAAGAAAAATTGTCTATGTCTCCATTGTTTCCAGAGTATTAACAGCAGCACAAACACAAGACTGTAACTGTGTGTTAGAGAAGCATTTTGTAAAGTATGAGGCAGCCTTTGTATGTGAACATGCAAAATGCAGGGCCAGGACTTGTAAGGACGCATTAGCTGAGATTGCCTTTCCTTTTGGTGGAGGAGAAGCTGGTTTTGGTTTGTTTGTTTGTTTGTTTTCTGTTGTTGTTGTTTTCTACTCTACAAAGGCCAAAGCAAGCCAAACTGTACACTGAATTCCACTTCCAAGAATGTTAGTGTTTCTGTGTTAGTTTTAACTCTGCATCGAACTGTAAATGAGACTTTTCCAATTTTTCTCCCCCACAAAACCCCACAGACAAGCTGCATTCCATACTGCAGAATAACTAAGCACCAAGAGATGAGAATACTTTTGTGTGTTGAGTGAGAAGTGACTGAAGTTTTTTTTCTAAGACTGACACTCTTGTCAACACACATTTAGTTGTTAACATAAAGAGGAACTATTCCAACAGAGAACATTGTCAAAGAATGCTTTAAAACCCTTGTGACTGCCCTAGCTATGGTCCTGTTGCATTTCAGAACCTGGAAATCTATACCTCACTTATACATTCACACCAGCAATAAAAGGTTTCCAAACTAGATCCAGGGTACAACAAAAAGTCAAATAAGCTATGTATTAGGTAACATTTTTGTTATATCATTATTGAGAACAAAACCTAGCATGTCATTGTGGGGCACTATGCGTATTACCACAGAGTAGGATCAAGGGACATTTAAAAAAAAAACCCAAACCCAATCCTTGACCACTTGCAGTACTAAAAACACTTTATTTGGAAATTTTAGACACATTTTTCTTTAAATTCTGAATTATTTCGAGAAAAACTTCCTCTGCAAGTATATAACCACTTGACAGAGAAAAGTTTATAAGATATAAGGTTCAGTCTGTAGTTTAATTTAGACAGATAGATAAAATAGACAAAATTAAGGAGAAAAACAGTTGTATGGCATATACATTTACTTGGCATATGTGAAAACTAAGTCTGAGTTATGGCATCTGCTCTGGATAGAAGGAGGGTTAAAACCTGGGCCTCTTTTGTCTTAAGTGAGTATCATAGTTGAAACTGTTGCCCTTTCCTATTAGGAATTTAGATACTTAAGAATTTAGTGTATTAATCTTTGGAAAATATAAATCTTTGGAGAAGGGTAGCTGTGATGTGGTGAGGGGATAAAACTATATTTAAGTTGTTGTTTTGATCATAATGCAAAATGAAGAACAAATACATTTCATAAAACATTTAAGAATCAGCTTCCCTTCCCCAATCTTGAGGTATATTCTCAAGATTATTCATCACATTCTTCTTATCTTCAGGATATCTTCTTAACTTCTAGCAGCTCTTATATTCATATTTCACGATCGTGGTTGGATTAGGCTATTGATTTAATTTTGTTATGTGTTCTTTAAAGCTACAAAATTCTATCATAGCACTAGTCGGTCAGTGATATTGTTAGATAAAATAAGTTATTACTGTCTTAAATAATATGTCTGTTATTAAAAATACCAGTATTTAAAGGCTTGCTTAAGAAATTAATAAGGACAAAAATAACTTTTGTTTGCTGTAGTATAGAACCACAAAAATGAAAGCAACATGATGCAAGTATGAACAGTTAATAGAAGAGATAGTTTCTGTCCTGTTCCATTCTAATCTGTTCTATTTAACTTAATGCATAAAGACAACTGGCAGACAAATCAAGCAAAATATTTAAGTATAAATTGTATGGAAACCTGTGATCACAGCCTGCATAGGAGTTGACTAAAAAGAAGAGGATTCCAGTTTAATGTGTGGATTATAAATAGGAAAAAAAGAAAAATACACATCGGAGACCTGCTGTCAGTACTTACAACATGCTGTGCAACAGGACTGTAACATAAAATTCAGACATCAGCCATAACAGTTAAAACCCAGGCGATATGTTTTTAAAACCGAACATCAAAATCCTAGTTTCATGATATATTTTGATAGTCAAACCTGGATTTTAGTTTTGCAGATGTAAAGACTGATCGTAAAACTCTAGTATGGCTCCAGACTTAAAACTTCCTTAAACTCACTGATTTTACAAGAAGAGATTCAGATTTATGCTGAAATTTGATTAAAAATCTGTAGTTTCAAAAGTAGGAATCTTCCACTGGAACTCTCATGCTTGTGAAGCACAAAGATCAGATGTGCTAAGCATTGTTTGTCTGATGGGGAAATTTAAGGATCTGTGTTAGGATAGTATTTATTTCTTGTAAGGTGAGAAAAAAGTTTTAGCTCATTTAAGTTCATGAAGAGGCCCTTCTATTCATTCAATTTAATTAAATAAATGAAGTAGCAATGCAATCCCAGGGATTTATAGAGAAAGGCTCTCTGTGTGCAAACCTCTGAACAATACATATTTGTTGCTAATGTAAGTCAGAAGCTTACAGCCATGCAAACTGGCTCTTCTGAGGTGCTCTTGTCAAGAGCCAAGTGTAATACTCACTGTAAGTAGTGTGGCTAGCTGTAGATAAATGAGATGCAGAGCAATTCCATAACATCACACAGTACTGTGAATTCTTTACCTCATGCCATTATATTGAAGGTCATTACTCATGTCAGCTATTCAAAACATTACATCACAGCTCTGTGGGCTTTTACCATGCCTGAGTGAAGCATGACAATTTCAGACAGTGCAAGAGAGGTGAAGAATCTGAACAAATTTGACTGGTAGTTCACAAGACTTCAGCATGCATTACCCTTTTTGCCACATTCACCAATGAATCCACAGTGCAGCACATTAATCGCATTAGATTATGCATCAGTCAAAATCTAGTGCCTTGAAAATTTATTTTCACAGGTGAGCATTGGAAAGGGGCTAATGACCTTCTTTAGCTTCGTCTAGAAATGCTATCAGAGAGCACAGATCTGTATCGTGGGACTGTCAGGGCAGAAGTCATTTCCCGATGTTATAAACTTGTTTGGAAAAACGAATCCCAGACTGACTTAAAAATCATAGATTCATCGAATCATGGAATCACAGAATGGTTTGGGTTGTAAAGATCATTGAAACCCAACCCCCTGCCATGGGCAGGGACACCCTCCACTAGACCAGGTTGCTCAAAGCCTCATCCAGCCTGGCCTTGAACCCCTCCAGGGATGGGGCATCCACAACTTGTCTGGGCAACCTGTTCCAGTGTCTTACCACCCCCATGACCAGAGACAGCTCCCCCAGCTTGCCCTCATGTGCCGTGTGCCCCAGCCCCTCACCATCTTGAAGGCCCTGGGCTGGGCCCACACCTCACACATCAGTGTCCTTCCTGGACTGGGGAGACCAGGAAGGGACAGAGGTGTCCAGATGCAGTTGTCAAAGTACCAAATAAGAGAGGAGAAAAGTATTTTTACAGTTATCGTTCTTGTTTCATTGTGTTTAAAATCGTTTATTGACTAATCTTGAAAAGAACTCCTAATGAAGCATCTAGAAGGGGCCTTAATGCTGAAGGCCAGCCCTTCTTCCTGGCAGAACTGCAGCCTTCTGCTTCTCCAAAGGAACAGCTGTCTCTCTACCTTCTTTGCTTCATCTGATGCTGTTCTTTGTGCACCGCTGCGGAGGGTCTGGCTGCATCTTCAACCACCCATCGGGCAGCCTTCTCGTCCCCAGACTGAAGAAACCCCACCTCCAGGCCCCAGGGACCTCAGTGGCCCTCTGAGGGATGACTCCTGTCGCCCTGGCACAGCAACCCGGAAGACGCCAGATTGTCTCTTCCACTATACTTGGGGCTTGGAACAGAGAGGTGGCGCCCCTTCAGGAGGGTGGGGGCGGAGATAAAGGCTCATAGCACCCAGAGCAATCAGCAAGATAACTGCTGGTTGCTGGGAGATGTCACAGGTGAGCCCGCAGCATGGCCAGGTGTGGGGGCTGTGCCCACAGCTAATGCCAGAGGCAGAGGCTGGGCCGATGGTAGGACACTGTCTGGGTGCTCCTGTGATGCCACTGCTATGGTATCATGGAGGACAGCCCTGGCACGGTGTAGTGGTGCCAGGTGAGCCGTGCTGGAGGTAGATCCACTTCCATTGGTTCTTCTTGACCGCCAGGTGGATCCACCTCCATGGGCTCCACACCACCAGCCACATGAGCAGTGGCCATCACTGTCATGAGGCTAATGGTGCCTCCCCTCTTATGCTGTCTCCTCTTCCTCCACGGTTCCTGCAGCCACACCTCTGCTCTCCCACACAAAGGTGAGCAGCCACCCCCCTTGCTGCTCGGGACTTCTTGCTCCCAAGCATCCTTGGAATCCAAGGGCCTCAAAGCTCAGTGAACTGTGAGCCAGCTGCCAGGGTCCCTGTGCTTATTAGGGCCTGGAACAGAAGGCAGTGAGGTGGCTGGTGACAATCAGGAGGCCACAGTGGTGGTGGATGTGTGTGGCCAAATATGACTGTTCTGGGAGATGTGGGTTCTGTGGCCTGAAAGGTGCCCAAATGTGGGAGAAGGAGGAGGGTTGGCAGGGGCTGAGGGCTCCTTTCCTGGGGATAGCTCCCCTGTGCCCTTCTGCTGCCCCTTGGGCACAGAAACTGCCCTCCACCTTCCCTTGTATGCCTGGGCTCCAGCCCCCTCCTCATCCATGCCTGGGCTACCTAAGACAAGATAGTGGCAACAGTAATGCCCCCACTGACCCAGTGCCCTGCCAGTGGCACAGCATCCAGACATCCTGCAGGCAGGAAAGGGAAGCCCAGCTGTCCTGCACAAGGTCTACTTGCACTACATAAAAGAATTGCTGATTGCCAAGTGTTGCATGGGCTCTTCTTCCTCATCCCCTGGCCCTGCCCCCGGAGGGTGGAGAGGTGTCATCTCTTCTGCACAGAGCCCTGTGCTCAGGGCTCTGTGCAGAAGAACTGCCACACGTTGCCAAGAGGTATATTCTAGGGGTGGTTGTAGGGGGATTCACGCAAGGCCACTGACACTGACTATTCCTGAAGGCATGTTATTGGACTAGCTACAGTCCTAATCTAGTTTGACAGCTGTGGTATCCCTGTCTCCCTTTACATCAACCCCTTCCCTCCTAACTTTTTTTTTTCACATAGATTGTGCTTTCATGATTCTCATGACAAAGTTTTCTGCAGAGACATAGTGTTACAGGATTTCTAGTTCATCCAGCAAGTTTTGGAGTTCTTCACAAATGTTACTCACAAAGCATCCTATTTTTACCCCCTGTACGGATTACATGAAGCTCAGATTTTTGCCCTGCATAGACAAAATCTCACATAGGCAGCTGTCTTTAAACTCTGTCACATTTTCTTCAGACTGTGACACAGCTAAGGTTGTAGAGGGGAAGGAGAGAAATAAGCACATTTTCTGTCTTCATGAGTGACTACAGAAGGCATGGGAAAACATTGGTCTGTACCCTTGCTCTATCGCTTGAAAAGCTGGAGCAGAGTAGTCAGATCTGTGTCTCAGATTGCCCAGATCTCTAGAGCAGAAAGCAGCTTCCTTCCTAACTCCACCTGTGAGAATCTCCTAAAACTGCACTGCTGCCTCTAGAATCCCAAAGGAGAGGCTGTATTGGCCATATATTTACAGTCTGCTACTGCAAACTACTTTTGTCATCCAAGTGCCACCTTTGTTTGTGAAGAAAATGCTAGCAGATATGAATTAAACTCACAGATGTTTTTTTTTTTTCCCCTTCCATGTTCTTCCTTCCTGGCTGAAAAAAAATCTGTGGCAAAAGCCCCAGGTGCTATCACACTGCTTGTGTGCTCCCTCTCATTCTGTCCATCTAAGTTGTCCTCATAAATAGGAAGTTCGTAGCCCAATAAATTTTTAAATTTAATTTTGGGTTGTGTTTCTATTTTGTGGCTGGATGCCAAGGTTTAGTCTAAAGAAAGCAGAGTTATAATTTTGATTTCACGTAAAGGGTAGCATATTGGAAATATTCTTCATAACTAGACTTTGATTTATGCCACTGGCAATGTGATCTCTTCCAGCACTGAGTTATTAGCAAATAGTGGTTAAAAATGTCCTGAAACCAGACAACTAAATCCATGCATTAACTGTCTTTATTAGTGAGACAGCACTGTCAAGTGAATCATAGTTTAGTTCCTAGAACGTTTCAGGCAATGTTGTTTTCTTAATGAATATGCATCTCCACTTGCTTTTGAGTGGTAGATTTTATCAACTTCTTACAACCAATTTTTTCCCCATGGTGGCTTCTAAATTTGAGAGAAGTAAAGATAATAATTTTTCTAGGTTTGCTAGAAGTTTTGAAGGATGATCATTGTTTTATTTGAATGCCTTATAACAATTGCTGGACTTGATGCTGTCTTTGCTCATTAACTTCATGACTCAACTTTTGTCCTCAAAAATACTTGTTTTGACAAGGAAATCTCTCTCTTAACAAGGCAGCAGAAGTATCAAAGCTATTAAATGATTTCAAGGAAATTTTCTAAGTAGGCCTGCTCACCTTTTGAAGGGACAACAATGCTATTAGGAAAAGGTAGGTCATATTCCTAGCTTAAATGGAAAAGAAGGAAGGAAACATGGTGCAAATGGTAAAAAGCTGTCAGCAGTAGAGGGATCTGTGTCCTCAGGAGGAGAGGCGTGTACACACTGCACTAGAAGATAGCTTTTATAGACATGAAGTAGTTACATAATATGATGAAATGCAGAGAGGCAGAGCTCTAGGGTACAATCATTCTCTACAAGCAAAATGCTCATTCATGCAAAAAACATTTCCAAACAACAAATTAACCCAACAGGAATAGAAATTGCAGCTGTAAAGGAAAAAATGCCATACTCAGCATTAAGGTTATTCTGACTGATAACTCTGTGTATGAAGAGTGTTACTCCTCAGCTCCACATTCCCCATCCATTCAACAAAGTAAGCAATGCAACCTTAAACCACATGCAGGAGAACACTGGGGAGATTCTCCCTCTAAAATTCTATGTGTCCTTTTGTATTTTTAACTTGATTTCCTAAGGGAGTAATATTTATTGTGGTAGTGCGGGCAGGATATCCATTCATCTATCTACCCATTTCATGAACTTTCCTTCTCTTTCCAAAAACTTTGGGACCTATTTGCTAGTTTTTATCAAATTCAAAGGAAGGGTAGAAATCTTACAACTCTGTGTAAATTTGTGGGGTAAGAAGAGATCTACCCTTCCACTGGAGAGAAGTTAGGTAGAACTCACTGGTTATACCAGTGTTTAACATAAGCCAGCTTAGTCATGGCATTTTGTGACTATTTTTATATATAAAATTAAATATATATTAATAACTTCCATGCACATTATTGAGGTGGACTTGATTGCTGAATGACCAGAATGTTGAGCATGATTGTGAGGGGAGAAAAATTAAGAAATTTCTGCAGAGGGGTAATCTTATTGAAGTGTTTAGTGTTCTATGCTCCTTTTTGAAGCATTTGTATCAGTGTTTCCAAAAAGAAATATGCTGCAGGTATATGAACCAACAGGCAGAAATATATAAGATGGAAGGGAGAGGGCAATGTCAAATTGTAGTTTCTCTAATGTGTTTCCAATCACAGGTAAGTACTAGTCCTTCAGCAGAACCTTCTAGACATCAAAGTGGGTCCCTTCAGAAACTGTTTCTCCTTCTCCAATTCTATTTACTGTCCTTGTTTTCATACATCTAACAGTGTCTGTTCCTAGCTTTAGGTGACTACCTTGGATTTTCTTTGTTTTCTCACATGGCTTTATTTATCATGCTTTTTGATTCCATGTGTTTTGAGGGGTACTTAATATGTTTCATTTATTTTTTGTATGTTTTTTTCTCACTTGGCATCTCTTCTATCCAATGAATCATACCATCTCACAGTAGCTATTCTTTTATTAATACTGAATTGATTAAATATTATAATTTTTAATTTTTTGTGGGTAATACACAACTATAAAATATGAAAGTTACCTATTTGTCATTTTACTTACAAAAAATTTTAGCATAAGAAAATTTTAACCATGAGAATGAGAGGAGAAGCTAAACATTTGATATGTATAGAAGGTCTTCTTCTTTGCCAGTTATCAGCATCTAATGGGCTAATTTCCATTTCTTATTTCTGCGTCAACATATTCTCTCTTTATCAAATCACAACATTGTTGTAAAGGTGAAAATTCTAATCAATCAGGATTGAAGTGTTTTCTAAATGTGAGTCTAATTACGAAGTCTGAGGCTCATGGAAAGCAACATGTGACTGTCCTGGAAGTCCTTAGAAAAAAAAAGGACTAGATTTGAAATCAGGAGAGACACTATATCTACTGTATATAGAATCATAGAATCATAGAATCATAGAATCATAGAATGGTTTGGGTTGGAAAGGACCCTAAAGATCATCAAGTTCCAACCCCCTGCCATGGGCAGGGACACCCTCCACTAGACCAGGTTGCTCAAAGCCTCATCCAGCCTGGTCTTGAATGCCTCCAGGGATGGGGCATCCACAACTTCCCTGGGCAACCTGTTCCAGTGTCTCATCACCCTCACAGTGAAAAATTTCTTCCTAATGTCTAGTCTAAAATTACCCTCTTTTAGCTTATACCCATGACCCCTTGTCCTATCACTCCACTCCCTGATAAAGAGTGCCTCCCCATCCTTCCAGGTACTGGAAGGCTGCTGTTAAGTCTCCTCGGAGCCTTCTCTTCTCCAGGCTGAACAACCCCAGCTCTTTCAGCTTGTCCTCATAGGGGAGGTGCTCCAGCCCTCTGATTAATTTTGTGGCTCTCCTCTGGACTCTCTCCAACAGGTCCATGTCTTTTTTATGTTGGGGGCCCCACATCTGAACACAGTACTCTAGGTGGGGTCTTACGAGAGCAGAGTAGAGGGGGAGAATCAACTCCTTCGACCTGCTGCTAATGCTTCTTTTGGTGCAGCCCAGGACATGGTTGGCTTTCTGGGCTGCAAGCACACAGTGCCGGCTCATGTTAAATTTCTCATGCACCAATACCCCCAAGTCCTTCTCCTCAGAGCTGCTCTCTATCTGCTCTCCGCTCAGCCTGTATTTGTGCTTGGGATTGCCTCGACCCACGTGCAGGACCTTGCACTTGGCCTTTTTAAATTTCATGAGGTTTGCATTGGCCCACCTCTCCAGCCTGTCAAGGTCCCTCTGCATGGCATCCCTTCCCTCCAGCGTGCCGGAACCCACAACACACCACACAACACAGCTTGGTGTCATCAGCAAACTTGCTGAGGGTGCACTCAATCCCACTGTCCATGTCTCCAACAAAGATGTTAAACAACACTGGTCCCAGTACCGACCCCTGTGGAACACCACCTGTCACCGGTCTCCACTTCAACATTGAGCCATTGACCACAACTCTTTGAGTGTGGCCATCTAGCCAATTCCTTATCCAGTGAGTGGTCCTTCCGTCAAATCCATGTCCCTCCAACTTAGAGACAAGGATGTCATGTGGGACTGTGTCAAAGGTTTTGCATAAGTCCAGGTAGATGATGTCAGCTGCCCTTCCTCTATCCACCAGTGCCGTGGCCCTGTCTTAGAAGGCCACCAAATTTGTCAGGCAAGATTTTCCATTGGTAAATCAATAAAAGTCAATTAAAAAACTGATAATGCATTAAAAAAGAAAAGAGCAAACCATTATAGTGGGAGTATAGAATAATGAAACAAGCCCATTTCACTTCTAAAGATAAATTATGATTAGGAACATAACCTGTAATAAAATACATATTTTGATTTTATCAGTCTAGCCACCTGATAAAATGTTATTACAGACTGTGACTTGAAATGTTTTCTTTTCTTTACTACTTTATCACTTTTCTTACATTATAACTTGTTCTCAAACTGAGTTTGATTTCTGTCCCCCAGTAACATGCAAAATAAGGAAATCTGATTAAATTAATAAAAGCCTTTGTTAAGTGACTATCATCTTGTAGCTTTCCTTCAAATTGCTCACTTTTTAAAATACTCTAGTGGCTTTTAGTAACATATTCTGGTTCACAAGGGTACTTAATCACTGAAATAACATGTGTGATGATGCAGTAGTTGATGAAAGGTATGATCTTAAGAGTTCTGAAAATAAGTGCAGAAAGCTGGATGATTTATAGTAGCTCACTGTCCGAGGTTCCTAGAGAGGGCAAGAAACATTGTAGAAGGTTAGTGAAGGGTGAGACTGCCTTCTGTTTCTATCCAATTTATTGAAAATAAGAGATGGCTTGAAGTCAACAGCTCTTAAATTTCTAATACACTCATACATCTGAACTACTTGAAGGGGCAGCAACTTGCAGAGTAATTTTTTTAGCTGAAGTTGTTCTCGCATCTAGGTGTTCCTGCTCCAGCAGGGGGATTGGACTAGATGATCTCTCAAGGTCCCTTCCAATCTCTAACATTCTGTGATTCTGTGATTTTGTGATCTAGTAATACAGACTATACAGTGCCTACACTGTGGAGATGCTCCTTTACACAGTCTTTGCTTTGCTAATTACGTCTAACCTAGTTTTTCTTAAAGAAATTTTTTTAGTTTTACTTTGCCATTATTGAAATTCGTAGTACCATACTGTGCACATTTTTAAAGTTATTTTCTCCAGCCAGATTGGGCTGACTCTCATTAACACAAATATTACTTCAGTGCAAACAGATTTTGCAGTCCTGGATAACTTCTGTACCTCCAAGAGACCCAGACCAAATTTGCTGAAAATTAATGTTGGAATATTCCCCCTTCATTTGAGAAGCAGACAAAAGTTTTCATTTTTGCAGCATAACCAACCAATATTAAGGTACAAGTGATGAAATAAATTCTAGGCTATAGTGACCAAAAAAATGGATTTCTAAAGCACTGTGTTTGCTTTCCAATATTTTACACTTTTTTTTTCCCCCATCCAAAGTCTTGTCAGTCATCACTTTTAGCTCTGTAGTTTATGCCATACTTCAGAAAGGCCAATATTCTGTGCATAATTAGACTGGCACTGAAATTCAAAGTCACAATGAACTTAACACTAATTTTGGCACTGATTCATATGGAGATAATATTTCATCTGAAATTAAAGAAGGGACTTCTCAATGACTCCACATGCAGAAATGAATTTTTTGCACTTCGAGTTCTCAGGTGATGAAAAATTAAAAAAAAATCAAGATAATAACTAATAAACTAATCAGTGGTTCTGAGAAGGCCTCTAACTGTTACCATGGTAATATTAATATTTTATGGCACTGAACATGATATACTATTATTAATTTTGCATGCTGGTACAAGTCCATTATGATAGCATTGGGGTATAGTCTGCATTCTTGGGCAAAGGTTTGCAATTAACTTTAAATGAGGACACAGAGTGTTTTGATGGAAATCTGGTACTTTTAGTAAAGTCTGATCAGGAGGAAGCAAGATGCTGTCTCTAGCATTGCCAGATTTAGTTCTGTGTGCTCTCTTTTAATCCGTGAAGTGCAGGAACAGTGCCCTGCAACTGCAATCTGACAGTTCACAGGAAAAAAATAGCAACACTGGAGGTTCTTCAGCAATGCAAGAGCCATTGTACTGCTGGGCTCTTATCAGACTGAACACAGTTTACCTATAGATAGACCTGCCTTGAGGTAAACCCAACTTTAAATCAACAGAAAACAATGTCTCCTGTGCAAACCTAAAAAGCCCCTTATGATTTTCTTGTTGCAGTGCAGGGCACAGTCTTACTGATTTCAATGGGATCAGCTTTTCTTGATGGGTCCTCACATGACAAGCTTTCATTTCAGCACGCTAGATCTACATACCAGTTGGGCTTTCAAAGTTGGTTTGTTTTTTTTTCTCTTGAGACAGGAGGAACATAGGACACCATATCATATATATACACAAACAGATGCAACAGAAGATATTAACTCTTGTTTGAGATTATCTGCTTCACTGAGGAAGCTCACACAACTCTAGAGAAAGTCAAGTGAAAAGGAGAGACAGAAAAGGACTGATGTTGTGAGATACAGAGCATGTTCAACCTCACTGACATGCAGCTGCATTTAGGAATTAGGTGAGCTCTTCAGGATCAAATACAGTCACGATGCTGCATGGACACATGGTAGAGTGAAATTTGTGCAACTACTGTTATGGAGCAGGGCTCTTTAGTAGACCTGCCTTTAAAAGGTGGAGATTTATATTTGTCTGGGAACATGACATAGAAAAGATCAAATTAAATGGGATTTCCAATTTCTAGTGAACTTATTTAAAGTTCAATAAACCTTCAAAGAACAGAATTTGGTGCATTTGGGATGTTTAATTCTCTAGGCTTGATGTTGGCAGTTTCTCAGTGTTTGTTGATGGCTGTAGCTGTCTGTACATCTGCCAAACATAAATACTGTGTAAAGCATTCTTTGTAAGTTCACTGAACAGTTGCTTCTGGTTCATTTTTATATAGTTAGCTTATTGATATCCATGTTACTAATTTAAAAAAAATGCAGAGATTAATGTGAGCTCTAATGAGGAGAAAATGTTCCACCTAAATTTATCATTTGTACCTGTACAGTGAAATCAGTTTTATTAACCTTGATCAATACTTAATATCATGCCACTTCATCAATTTTTGTTATCGTTGCAGCCCATAGGAGTGGAGTTTCAATTGCTGTATATCATCTCAACATAATATTATACCTAAGTCAATCCAGGGAGAAGTGTATGAACCTATTGTATGTTTCCCTGCAGAGAATTAACATTTAGATGTCACCCAGCTAGGCAAACAGTACCATTTGAATACTTATTTGAGTTGCTTAACCCTTCTGTGCTGATGAGTTGATGGGAAACCTTAGAAGAGTGTATTTACTTATGATACGTTCAGCACTCATTATCAGTGAAATCCTAGTCCCACTATAGTAAGTGTTGAGTTTTATTACTGACTTCAGGGTTTTACTTCACCAGAAGAAGTAATCTTGAAGAGGCCAGGACAGGCTTCTATTCTGGACCTGAAGTACACCTTGTGTTAGCAAATACTAATAAAAAGGCCTTTTACTGGACAAATCCCCAGTTTTGGCCTCTGTTAAGGTATGGCTGTGAACTATCAGTCCATTTCATAGCTGAAACACTTCTGTCCTTACTAACGATTGCAAGAGCTGAGATCAAGTCCGAAGCACTTGCTTATGGAAGCATGGAAAGCTGAACTTCTGGAAGTATAAAATGACAAGGAAAATGTTTGATACTGCTGAATAGAAATCTTAAGGACTGAAGGAAACAGAAAAAAATGTAGCTGGTGGAGGAAAAGACTGACCTTTTCATTGTTTCTAGGAACTTTGCGTTGAGAATTGGATTTTGTTCCTCCAACCATATCTTCTGATTTACTGGGGGACAGAGACAAGCTTCCAGTTTCTGCTGCAAATACTGTCCATTAGTACAAATTGCCCTCTACTCATCACTCGATCTGACCATACCATCCTTTAATCATGCGCTTCATTGCACACATTGGATGACAGCACTGACCTTCTGGACAAAGCTGCTTAAAATGGAGTTGAAAAAAATCTACAAGTTGGGCTGAGGTGCAATGATTTGTTGCCAACCAGGTGACCTGTCCAGTCAAAGCTGGCATTCCCTCTCAGAGGATGTACAGGTGGGAATAGCATTAAGGGGCTAGCCAAACAGTATTTAGGAGACCGTCAGTGTTTTTGTTGCTGGAAGTGTTGCTCTTGGCTCATATAATGCTGCAGGGTATTTAAAGTGTGTCATTTGTTCTTGGTATCAGAGCCAGTGAAATTATTGACTATGAATAATTTATGTGAAGGATTCTGGCAGTTTACACCCAAAATTTTAGTTCTGTGAAGACTGGTATTTCACATAGATACAAAGAAAAAAAAATCAAATAATTGGTTTGTTCTTTTTCTCCAGACAATGCACTCAGTGTGTACATACACATAGAAATAATCTCCCTGATTCACCAGTAGCATTTTTCTACAAAATTGTGTTGAAGTCATTCAGTGGTACAAGGGAATCGATATCCTTGTTCTCACTTATCTGACTGTTGGTTTGTTTTACAGGAATCTTCATTTTGGGTGAGGCTTTCCAAAGTGAGAAGAAGCAGTCTGGCTTTCCACTTGTGCTGTCAGAAGTAACACGACTGTGCATTGCCTTGGGAGGAGTATTTCATGGTAAGTTTTTCTTACTCCCACCTTTTACATTTCTTATCTTGAGGTCAAATGTGGTAAAAATTTGAATTTCTCAGCATGACAATAGAAACTTGTTTTTCAGAGTAATCTTTCCTAAAATACATTTTAAGATTATGAAAGCTTACAAAAGTCTAATACTTACACATGGTAAGCTTTCCTCATGCAGAGTTGGTCCAGCACAGGAAAAACAGGGATTTACAAAAGATAAAAAGCTCCGTTATTAGAAAAAATAAAAATGTTTATCGCTTAATTCTATGTGTTGCTTGTTATGCACAAGCACACACCTCAGTGGAGGAGAGGGAGTTTTAAAAATTACAGCTTGCTTCACTTAAGGCAAGTCTAAAGTCATATTTCCTAGCTACCAGCTGATTCAGATAAAATTACTCTCTCTGACCTTTGTAGCCCTCTGAAAGAGTGAATACAACCTCCACAGGTGCCCTGTGTTGCTGGGTTTCTGCATTCAGGGCAGGCCAATTATAATGTTACTTCTGAAGGATAATTTTTATTTTTTCTTCTCTTTGAAGATGGATGTGTGTTGGCCACTAGATGACTAGGCACACCTTTTCACTCTACAGCTTTAAGTCTTTAGTACTCTTTGTTGAGCAAAGCAAATTATACTCTCATGTACATCTGTACATACTTAAAACATATTTTGATTTGCACAGCACCTATGTGTGGAGTGCATATGTGTATATTTATATGTATACATGTGTGCATATACAAATACATTTGTAAATTCTACCCAAAATAGCATCTCTAACTAGAACATACTTAAAAGGAGAAGTGTGTTTTTCTCTAGAGTTTAAATGATAATTAATTATACTATTTCATATATTTTGTCCTTAATCTTTATTCGAGTAGGAGAACAGCAGTTTACTGATATGAAAAGACGCCTTAAGAGACTGCAATATACAGACACCCCAAAACAGAAGTGCTTCCCATGTGCAAACAGGCTGATGACCTTTTATAGCCCATGAATTAAAGGTGAAGCATAAACATTTTCTGGTATTCTTTGTCAGGATCACTCCACTTTCTCTTCTATTTACCTTCATGAGCAGTCGGTTTTGCTTCCTTCCTTATTTATCATGATGGCTGGCTGCTGCATTTAGGAAAAAACCTAACATAGCTGTTTCTTACTTGAGGGCTGGGGAAAAATCCCAAATAATTGTATCTACTGATTGCTTGCTGCTAATAAGATCTTCAGGAACAAACTGGAACTTCCAAAATGGCATCAACAAAATGGCATATCTCAAGATACTTCAAATCAAAAGTACTTTCATTAGTTACTCAAGATAACTGGTGTCCTACCTCTCGTAAGTACTACATTACAAGCAATAATAATGAAGCAGACATGTGGCAGAATTCGAGAAAGATAAACAAAATAAGTGGACATGAAATGCAGTTTGATGTGTTATACACAGGCCAGAATTGTCCACTCACATCTCATTGTTATATGAATTAAGTGAAACGGGATTCTGTAGTTCTCTACTCAGACAAGCCTGTATGAGTGGTACCCATGCAACACATCACTATTTGGCCTTGACTGCCCAGTTTCCTTCAGAGAAATACCACTCCACCATCATCAGATTCCATATTTCAATTGCAAGAGGGCCTCAGTCTTACATTGTTAAAAAGCTCTTAGATACTGTCCGTGCCATGACCTAACCGAAACATTTCAAATATGAGATTTGATTTTAAAGAATGTAACCCAGGTGTGGGCTCTTTGGGACTCTTCTTCCATTACAATTGATTTAGTGTGTTTAGATTTTTAACACACCAAGAGACTAGATGGATATATCTTTCAATAAGGTCATAATTTAACACGTTTTAATGTCACGCTGTTTATTCATGGATTGCTTAAAATTCAAGATTTGCTTCTTTTCATTTTTATGCGTTTTAAAAGGTTGCGGAAAATGCACAGAAATAATGTGTGAAATTGCTAAATGAGGCTATTATTTTCCTTTGTTCTATGCTAATGAATTCATTAACAGTTGTTCAGTTATTATCAAGGGTATTCTTTAGTTGTTAGATTAGACAGATTTTTATCTTATTCTTACTCTGAATCTGCTCATTACATATCTGACAAAAAGCAGACTATTTCTCCTGCAGAAAAATAACCCCCAAGAGCCCAAAACACAGACACTAAATGTTCTCGGCATTTCCTTGAATCTGATGTTTGTTTGTTTAAGGTCTTCAGTTTGCTTTTTGAGAGATTTTCCAGAACATCACAATGAACTGTGTAAACTTGTCAACAACTGTAAGTAAATTATGATAATATCCATAGTGTACTTTAAACGGTGTAAACACTGGGCTATGGTTTTCCCGGTTCTGTCATCTATCAAATAATCTTTCTACAGCATAGAATAAAATAAGACATATGTTCTACTCTTACAAGGTATACTTACCTTTCCTCTAATTAGTGATAAAATTGATTACATTGTAAATGGCACTATTTTTTTGCTGCTTACAGATTTTCAACCGTTAATAATGAACAAATGATTTAAAGATATAGCTCATTTCATCCAAAAACCTAGAAGTATTTTGAAATCCACTCATCAATTAATGATGCCTGACACCACACCTACTTGTGAACATGTTACAAGTGCACTTCGCTGTTTTACCTGATGGTCTCCTATTTCATAGCTGTTCTTATTCATTCTGTCTTTAGATTTGCAAACCCTTTTATCCATGAGCTCTTTGAAAATATGGGCTTATTATATACTTTCAGGGAAGTTGCTTCCTGGTTGAATCTTGTACTGTTTTCTGAATTACAGATTCATAGTGGATAACATAATAGGTGAAACAGGTGAAATTTATTATACAGGTTAGAGACAACAATTGTCCTTTCTAGGATAATTTGTGCATAATGTGAATGAGAAATGCAAACTGAAGAAACTGAGAATTCTTGCAGAATATTGTCTTCAATACCTTTCAATTCTGTAGGGATGGTGTGTATACTGTAGAAAAGCTGTGAGATAAACCAATACTGTGGTGTAAGAGAGACTCACATTACCAGGCTTGCATGTGCTCTCATTTTTGTTCGTGTAAAATTGTTCTCTAAACTGTTGTTTTCTTTCTGTCCTGTTACACAGCAAAGACATGTACTTTTAGTCTATAACTGAGTTGAATTCTAAATACCCTAATCATGTAAATAACCTCATGAGTGGAAAAAAAAGGGATGTGAGGATTTAGGACAGACATTATCCTTTTGAAGGCTGTGATGATGCTTAACATGTCTAAAAGTAATCCAGAATAATAGCCCGAACATTCAATACATGGCAGAATAAAACCTCTCTTCTTTCTTGCAGCAGCTATTGACAGTATAGACAAATCAGCTACACTTACTTGCCTTACTCTCAATTCCAGCCCTTTTCCCTGGTGGCGTTGTTTTTTCTTTGAGATGCTTCATAAGGCAAAACAAAGGCTCCTGGCTGCTAGAGAAGCAAAAAGTAGCCCCATAAGCATACTGCGTGGAGATACACCCCCTGCCAGTTATCCACCCATTCCCACTCTCACACCGAAGGGAATATTTGAAGATCAGGGGGAGCTTTCTGCCCTGTGAGAAAGTGCTGCATGTCGTGGAAAGAATGTTCTTCTTTTATGTTTCTGCTTACCACTCTATGTAGAATCCACCATGAGATGTGATACAAAGGTGTTTATTGCTTGCCAGCAGGTGAATTAATATGTGTCTACTGGAAAGCATTCAAGCAGTGTGAGAGAAAGAACAGCAAATTCTGGATTACATAGTAAGTGACAGAAAATCAGGTTGCTCCTAGAGAACAGCTGCAGTGCTGGGGTCCTCTGATAAAATAATTTGCTCGAGGCTTACGGGAGCCAGGAGCTTTAACTATCATTGACAAATGCCCACTTTTACAGTCTATTTTGGCTTTTAGAATTATGTGTCTTCTATAAAAGAGAAGCTACCATTCAGATGAAAGTGATGGGCTTAAGGCAGAAATTACGGGTGGAGGCTTCTGTGCTTGTGTTATGTGGGTAGACAGATGAAGCAGTCAGAGAAGTCCCTTCTGGTTTAAAGAGATCTAGGAACTGAGCGTAAAAGATTATGGCTTCCCAAATAAGCTGGGTCAAGTGTGTAGGATAGATCCTGAGGGAATTTTGAAAGCAGAATGCTGGGACTTGGCAGGTCAGAAAGGGTATCCCTCAAAGAATAAATCAGCATTGAGCTCCTAACATAAAAATTTGTCTGGGAGTATTCACAAAAACGATCCATGTACATGGTATATTTGCTCCAAATTTAAATATGCTCTCTAATAAATCTTTAATAAATATATGATCATAAAGGGTAAATTTTAAACTTTCATGTGCAACTGATATGTTGTTTTAGACTCATGCATACTGAAACGAGGTAAAACATGTGGGGCACAAGGGCTCCGAAACCCTTATGCCAGAGTTTAGACAACCAAATCAACCACACAAGCATCTAGCTTCATTGTTTCAGTTAAGACCAGACATGAAGAATTACTTTATACAAATGTGATGAGACAAAATGAAATTTAAACTTCTAATGCAGGCAATAAATTTTGCAATAGACTATTTTTTTCAAGGAATCCTGCCTCAAGAAAGAACCACAATGGAAAAATATACATTTATATTTAATTTCTAATGATATTTATCTGTTCTCTCCATTTAAATGATTCAGTGTTTCATCAACTCTATAATTGCATTTGTCCAGTCTAGAACTGGAAGTAATATTACACAGCTTTATGTATCTACCTGAGCAGATGCCATATAAAACTGTCAGTAATCTGCAAATTAAGATTTAAAATAGATTTAAAATAAAAAATCTATTATGTATGTCCCAACAAAAAAATTCTAAGGAATAACTACTTGCTTGTGGATATCGTTAGAAAACATATGCTAATTTCACTAATTATTCTGACATATGTTTTTTTCCCTCTGTGCTGCAAATAATGTGAGGAATGTCTGCATAAGCAACCAAGATATGGTTTGAAAAACTGTGCAGTGTTTCTGTGTTCAAAGGGGTACTAAGCAGGCTCCTTCTATTTTAACTTGATACTTTTTTCTCTTTAAAGAAGTTTGTTGTTCATGACCTTTTAACATTTAAAATCTTATTTTGTTAGGATGTTATTTTTGATGTGATCGTGTCCTACGGATATAGACTTACAAGTCCATATCCTGCCAGCGGACACTTCTGACAGAGGTAAGCTCCAGGTAT
>WKFP01014368.1:1359676-1411232 GCA_011057875.1 Pterocles orientalis | reverse complement strand
GGTCCCATGCAGAGCAGGGAGAGGTGAGAAGCATTGCCCTTGTTATATCCCCACCCCGTACCCCAGGCTTGCGTGCGGCTCCTCGGGCAGTGTATAGTCAGGCTCTGAAATTTGTTGCAGCACCATGTGAACACTAAAAAGTTCAGGAAAAGTAAGAAAAAAACTTTTTTTTTTTTTTTTAATGTGAAGGTGGTCAAATACTGGAATAGGTTGCCACGAGGCTCTTTCTCTCCATTCTGGGAGATAATCAAAACCAGACTGGATGTGGCCCTGAGCAACCAGCTGCAGCTGAGCCAGCTCTGAGCAGGAGGATGGACTGGAGGATCTCCAGAGGTCCCCACCAGCCTCACTGACTCTATAGCCTGTTGCAGGCTATGAAACAAAGAAATACCTCTACATTAAGAAGCCCAGATTTCTGGGAGCAGGGGAGCTTTGTTCTGCTGTTTTCCACTGTCTCTGTTGATTTCTCCCTTAGGGCTGGGCTTAGCCACCGTCCCAGAGGATGCTGAGCTGGTTGGTCTGATCCAGAATGGATGTTCTCGTGTTCTAGACACTGGGCTGGGCTGCAGGCAAGTAGTAAGTCTGGATATGGAGGAGAAGCTGTTTGGAAGAGGAGGGTAAAGCAACGCAGCTATCGCAGGGCAGCCCAGGGAGAGTCCTGACACTGAGCCATGAGCATCGTAACTCAGGGCGGAGGTGCTGGAAATCTGGCCAATGCCAGTGTCCCCAGCTTGGTCCACCTGGGTTACTGGTGGGGCTCACACAAGGCAGACTGGTGCCCTGTGCTCACCTCCTCTCTACGAAAGCTCAACACTTAAGCTTACTTTTAATTTGAACTGTGTTTAATCCAGTTGTTGGGGACCCCATGTTATTCAAGGAGCTAAAGATGTTTGTGACACTGGGCAGCTGGGAGGCTTCGATGTGTGCTATAACGCTTATTTAGTTTCACCTGTTGAAGAGGTAGGACTGTTGCGTGAACGGTTGGCATCTTGTTATGGGGTGTGAAAAGTTGGTCACAGACTCTAAAGGCCACAATAGGAGAAGCCAAAACGGAAAGATTGTAAATGTGATACTTCGGAAGTCAGAAATGGAGATGAAGCAGAGTAAATAAAAATAGAAAACAAAACAAATCCTAAAGACTGCGTCTTTAACTGTGTGTCCTTCTTGTCTTTTTTTGTAAATGTCAGTTTCTTTATAAGTAAACAGTTTGCTCTTTTAAAATAGTTGGTGATGACTCAATAGCTCATCTTTATTGTTGTGTATTTTAAATATGCAGACTTCAGCAAGTCTGAATTTGTGCTCTTTGGGGAAAAAACAAGGCTTTAATCACATTCAGACCTAGCCTCCCTTTCATCTGTCTGGCAGTTTACTTGCTTTGACAGGTGAGTATAACCCTCTGAGATCCGTGTTTTGTTTTTAAACCCACTCACCCACTTATATAACTTTCCTTACGCAGAGATTGTAATTTTTATTTTACCTTACCTGACACCAGTCAGATAAAGAAGCGGGTTTAAAGACATTTGCTGTTTATTTGTTATATTCCAGTTGGTGTTTATGATATTATCTTCTGAAAATTGAGTGTTTCTCGTATGAAAAGGGAGGTGAACAGAACTGCACCTGGCGATGCAGAGGTATTTTTTATTATTGTGAGTCAGTAAACCCCACGCCGGGTGCTGATAAAGGATCTCGACGCTGCTGTTGCTTGGGTATCTCCTGCTTTGCCCAGGCTGCTGTGTAGCTCTGCTCCTCGTTTCAGTTAATGAGAAAGAAGGGTGGGAAGGCACGTAGTTCTGTTTTCTCAGAGGCTGTCCGATGCACGGCTCACCCCGTTGAGGAGGCATTGTGGTACCTGGGTGCCAGGGGTCCTGGCGGGGACCATGCACTAACGCTGTGCTGTGCTGGGGAGAGCAGGAGCTAGCACTAAAGGAACAGGAAAATAAATTCATCCCAGTTAAACACGAGTGTGGAATCACTGCTCTGAGGTCAGGGTAAGTGTTTCTAGCAGCAAGCAGCCGGTGGATGGTTCCTCAGTGAGAAGGCAGCATTGCCTTTCGAAGGGGAAGGCGAGTTCTGCAAGTGGAGCAAGACTTTGGCTTCGGGACAGGCACACCTACAAATAAATACTTTTTTTTTTTCCCAATCATTTGCTTGTGTTATGGGAAATACGAGCAGCAGAAAGGATAACAAGCTGCCCCGTATTGCGATGATGTCTGTCCATGGGACATCCGTGTGCAGGCTTGGCTTGCAGCGGCAGCTTTCTGCCCGTGCTGCCACAAGCGTCTCTGTGCTGTCGGAAGCAGCTGTGTGGTGGTTCCCGTGTTTCCTCCTGCCAAAGCCACCCTTTGGGCTTGCCCCTCTGCAGTGTGGCTTGTGTCAGTAGAGATCCGGGGCTCCTGCACTGAGAGAAGGGCTTCTGCACGTCATCTTTAGTATGAGCAGAGACCTGCGTTGGCTGAACTGATTCCAGTTCATAAAGCTGACATTCAATGGACATCAGAGTTAACCAGCAAAGTCCTCAGCAGAGTTAGTCCCGCTTTCGTGTTTTAATAACTGGGAACAGCACAGAGGCCCAAGTAGATTCCTTTCAAGGTAGATTCATTAGGGCAAAAAAGATCATTAGCTGCTGGTAACGGGTTGTTTCTCAGTAGGATAAATGCAAACTCAGCCGTGCTTTGAACTGCCCGTGTGGGCTTGCTTCAGTGACAAAGGGTGAGCCATGGGATCCTGACTATTCCTTTTACTTCTGTTTAAAAAAAAAAAAAAAATCTTTGAAGACCACAAGGTGTTGGGAATACACTGTTCTGCCCACTAACGAGCACCAGAAGTAATGAGATATCTCAAAACTCCTCAGTGTCCACCTGCTTAGCGTGTACTTGGCTGAACTTCACCTGATTCTGTTCAGGGTGACGTGTGGGTTTGGTGTCAGGAGAGAATCACTGGAAGCAGCTCCCATCCCTTTCAGTCGTTCGGTCGTTCATGTGGAGTGGTAAGTGTTGATCGGGTCCGGGTATCTGTTATGCTTTGTGATGAGAATATGATTAGATGTTCTCTGCCTTCCTGTGTTCTCCTGTAGTCCATGGGCAACATTCATCAAACCAGGATGAGAAGAGTTTGGCGACAGTCGTTCATTTGCTGGGGAAAATTTTATGCGAAGGAAAAACTGCTGTGTGGCAACATCCTCTCATGTATGCCCGTGCAGGGGTGGTCCTAGCAGAATCCCAGCTTGCCCATAAAGATATCTATTTCCCTGAAACCCCGGCAGGGGGATTTCACACCGGCTGAGGGGTCTGCCTCTGTTCTTTCCCCTTCTGGTCAGTAAGGGTCCTGTGCACAGGTGGGGCTCTGGCTGCAGCTGCAGCACAGCGATGAGGGAATCCTCATTCTTTAGTGATGGAGAGATTGTCTTTAATAGAGGCTTGCTGAAAGAAAACTGCTCCTTTGGTAAAGCACGGCATCCTTCTGTGGCTTTTACCTCCTGGTTGCACTCAATCCTGAAATATGTTTATTTGAAAAAGTGTTTAGTCTCTTTTTTTTTTAAAAAAAAAAAAGTCATTCTCTGTATCTTACTTACCAGAAGCACTCCCCCGTGCACCACTCCAGAGAGATGAAAGCTTTCTGAGCTGCCTGTGGTTCTGTACTTTTTGCCTTGTTACATTTCTCACAGGAAATATTCGCAGTGTGTGCGGATGTTGGGTTTGGTCTCAGTCCCTGTGACTAGCAGTGGCTAAGGTGTATGCAGTTTGAATCTCAGAAAAAGTCGATCAAGTGCTTCCTTTACTAATGGACAATTAAAAGATGTGACCGTTCACATGAGCCCGATATTGGTATGTCGTCGTTGTACAACGTTATCCATTTTACTTGGCTGCTCTATCCCAGTGGGGATAACCAAGAGGAATTTAAGAATATAAAACTTATATATCCGCTGCCCTGTCATACCCTGTATCTTATGGGGTAGCTGATACCCAGAGACGGGTGAAAACAGATAACAACATAACGGGAAGGTTGGGCTTGCAGAGCAGTGGGGAAAATGTGCTTGTACCTCCCATGCTCCTTCTCTTCTGGAGTTGACAGAGCCAGGGGAAGGAATTAATAGAAATTAATATAATCACAGCCCAGTGCTCCGATCTATCTCAATCCCTTTGTGAGGCCTTTTGTCCCTCCCAGTTTGATATCACCAGCCACTGGTGCATCCAGATCCTGCATAAAATAAATCCATGGGAAGGAGCTGGTGCTGGGGTTGAACCCTGGGGAAGGGTCACCAGCCCCACGGAGCCCCAAAAGCGAGATGTCAGAAGTGGGATTCGAACCCACGCCTCCAGGGGAGACTGCGACCTGAACGCAGCGCCTTAGACCGCTCGGCCATCCTGACTCACGTGAGGCTGCTCCCGCTGCTGTGGGATTCGTGTATTTGTTGATATTTTTAGTGCTGCTCTATTGTATGGCTTTTCTCACACAGAGGATGTTAAAAATATTTCAAACTAAAGTGGACGCTGTGTAGAATCGAGAGTAACTACGGTAACTAATAATTTGGTGCATGCAGCTGTTCCATTCTGTGAGTACCTGGGCGTAGTGTGGGGAGCAATAAGCAGGGACTGTTGCACATAAATTATCTATACCAGCTAGCAGAAGTTTGAAGATGTACAGAAATGAATAAAAATGGGGTATTGGTGTTATTCTGGTGATAGCAGGTGAAGAACAGGAAACGGTCCTGCAGGGCATCCTTACTGATATTCCCTCAGACATATCTGTGCCGGTGCCCAACCTAAAGTGTCAGTAACAAACTCCTATTCTGGGCATATTTGGAGAAAATCTCATTCCATCTTGGGTTATTTGTGATGTAACAAGAAGCAGCGCAAAGGCTGAGTTTAGTATTCAGAATACCTGATGACAGCCAATGTTGTTCTAGAAGGTTTAATGAGATAATGGAAAATACTGAAAAATAATTTTAATGCAGCTGTGCGTAATAAAATCCTTAGTAATGACTTGCCTTCTGAAAGCACATTTGAAGAATCAAGAGTAATGCTAAACGTGTATCAGCTAATGTGAAAATGTTGGCGACAATCACACTGATCAATAGAGCTTCAAGTGCTGTTCACGTTACAGTGAATTAATGGACAGGAAGCATTTTTGGAGAAAAATGTCTTTCCTCAAATAGAACTCATAAAACTGTAGGATTTTTTTTTTTTATTTGTACTTTTTCCCTTGTGAGTTTGCCGCTGTTGTACCTGCTGTGATGTCAGTTGGTGAGGTTCGTGATTTCTTGGATGTTACGTGCTGCTTCATAAAATTCTTTACCGTTAGAAAGGGAAACAATGTTTGTAAATTCTGGCTGTATTTTGGGCAAAATTCAGAAATAACAGGTACCAACAGGGACGTTTCCAAATTCAGAAGGGTGGCCAGACTCCACGCGTGGGTACACGGTTTTTCCTGATTCTGCTCCAGCTCCTGTCTGTCACTCCCTCAGCACTTTCTGGAGGAAGGGATGTGACCCAAGCCCAGTTACAGCTGCAGGGATGTGCAGAGTGGTCGGCGAAGCTGGCAGGTCTTGGGGCTGCAACCGTCTCATCCAGGACAGCCGGGAAGCGAAGGCAGTGTGTACTCATTGCCTAAGCTTGCATCCCTACAACCCTGTTGGAGATGTCATCCGGAAAGAAATCCTTACTGATTGGAAAAGCATGGCTGAATCCTGGGGGACCAGTGCATCTACTTCCAAAGAGAAAGTGGAGCATGTTAAATGTGGTTCAATGGAGACTTGCTTTAAAAATACGATGCCTTTTCCATATTTCTATAACCTGACATTTTGCCCCGAGTTCTGCAAATGCAAATGTGCTTCACTTGACATGTGTCCCTGGTCGTCTTGTCAGACGTTGCTGGCTGCTCAAACAGCAGCAGAACGTGATGCATGAACTCCAGATGTGGCCGGGAACCTGGGAAGCTCTTTTCCTGCTCCGTGTAGTCTTTAAGGACCAGACTCACTCCTTTATATTAACAACCTCCCTCCATCAGTAGCAGAAACAGATCGTGAGCTAGAAACAAGATTTCTGTGCAATGGATCCATGCCCAGCTGTCAGCTGTCTTTGCTGCAGAACTTCAGGTCTTGCTGTGGTCACAGGTAGGAATGGGCTTGAATAGCAACGGAGGCTTTGTCCTGAGAGTATTTCAGCTGCTCTAGGGGGAATTAGAGATTTGAGAGGGGCAGCTGAGAAAAAAAAAAAATCTTTGTTTATTCACATGGATCTTCTCTATGAAATAGCTCATCCTCAGAAAACTGTATAAGTACAGATGCTCTTAAACCTCCTTTGAATTAAGTACATTCCTTTACATTCCCCAAATCAGTAGACTGCATTTGGAGATATAAACCAGATTAAATGCGTGTAGCCCTGTGGTGGTTTTGGGGAATCAGGAATCCTGGAGAAGGGCGGCACGGCGTGTCTGCTCTGGGTGATGATCACAGAAAATGCCTCGGGAGCGTGTGTTATCAGCGGGATCCAGAAGAGGTACGGCATCTGTGTGTGTGGCCGGGGAGGGAGAATCCCTTCCGTGCCTTGAAACCGATGCCGAATATCAGTTCTTTTTTTTCCTCCCAAATCACTCTTTCATCATGAACTTGAGCACCGACTGGAGAGCTCTTTGCTCTGATTGCTGCCTGTTGAGCTGGATTAACTGTTTTTTTCGTACTTTTAATTCCAAAGTGTGAACTGGGGAGTTCTTTAAAGCAAAAAGACAGGACTGCCTTTATTTTCATCATCTTGCCTGCTGTTCACAGGACTCACGAGGACGGGCTTCTGTTCCTGTTCAGGGTAAGGCGTGATCTGCTGTGAGGACAGTGAGAGGATTTCTTGTCCGCTTTCACAGGAACAAATTCAAACGCAGAGCCGAGCTCAGTCCTGTTCCCGACCTGTCCCTTCCTGTCCGGTGACTTTTCAGCTCCCGTAGATGGAAGTAGCTGATATTTATGACTCCAAATACAGGGTGTGGACGCGGGTGAGTGTTTAACAGGGCTGCAGTGAAAGGGAACTTGACAGCTGACGCTGGGACAGAACCTGACCTGCGAAATGCTAATTACTAATTAATGAGTAAGCATCTAACCTGACTTTCAGCTTCCAGCTCGTGTCCTAGCAATGAAAAATATCCTTGTGCTTGTTCAGAAAAGTAAAAAAAGGAGAATCATTGGAGATGTGGCGAGCGTGGAAACTTGCAATGACAGATTGACTATATTTTGTTATTAACAGTGAATTTATTTTAATTTTTAGATGACAGATCCCTAAAATATTTCAAACATTTATAGTCTGTTGTGAGGGGTTACCCTTGGCTGGGGGCCAAACCACACACCCACTCGCCCGATTTCCCCCCCACATGAGGATAGGGGAGAGAGTTAAAGGGGTAAAAAGGGAAAAAAGGACTCGTGGGTTGAAATAAGAACAATTTAATAACTATAATAATGTTGAAAATAATAACCAAATACAAATATACAAATGAGTGACACAGAGTGACACTACCCCCCCACCCGATGCCCAAGGCTCAGCCCGTTCCCGGCTAATGATCCCAGAGCAGGGAGAGTCCTGGAACCGCACTCACGGACCGGAGATAACAGCCCGAGTGTCCCAGACCCAGAGCTGACTGGGGTGGGGGGAAAGGCCTTGGGAGAGCGACCACCTGGAGCGAGATGACCCGGAGCAAAAGAGATCCAGAACCAAAAGGGCCGATCTTCCGGAGGGTCCTCACCTCTATCCGGGGCATGACGGGTATGGTATGGGATGGATTATTGGCCACTCTGGGTCTGCATCCCGAACCTGAGATCAAATCCTGGGCTGGTCACTGGGGCTGTGACCTAGTAACTGGCAAATGTTAGCCATCCCCCTAGGCTTCCCTCTTTTCCTAAAAGCAAGATCTTTATACATTTGCTTCTCCTGTCCTAAAGAGAGTGTGTCTTTTTCCTTTCCCTCAAAAGCCTTTCTGTTTTCATTGTTAATACGTTCCTTGCATACTGTGAAGAGGGAATCTCAGCTTCTCTCTGAGATCCACGCTCACTCCTCAGCGTTTGCTCTCCAGACTAACATAAGGACTATTTTATGTTTTCAACAAAAAGAAATCCTGCTGGTTTTGAGTGTGGTTTTCTTGTTGACATTTTCAAAACTGTTTCAGGCTCTTCTTAATATTTAGACAAACTAATACATTTGCTTTTTGTGGTGCTGCTGTTGACATTTCCTAGGGGAATTGCTGGAGATGTTAACGGCTTCCCAGCACAGGCATGCTCTAATGGAATAGTTCTTCACTTGCGGCCCTGACACAAATTCCTCTTAACTGATGTTTTTGCTGAAAATAATGGGATGGTGATAACTTATGTGAGTGAATGAGCCATGATTTGAAGCCAGTAGCCATGAGAAACAATCACATCGTAGAACTTGCCCTTACAGGGGGAGTGAGTGCCCCGAGGGCGCTGGAGGTTAGGCACAGATTGATGTTATGGTGAGTTTGCTTGTTTGAAGCCATGCTTTTGGACCTCTGAGCTGACATTTCCTGGTCAGTGCAAACACTGCGCAGTTACGGTAGCAGTTAACCCAGGACTCTCCACGTACAGAATTTATTTAACCTTCTATGCGTGAAGGTTTTGAAGACGTTTCAAGCAGGTTGGATTTTGTTCTGGAATCCCTGGTTGTAAGTGTTGAAGCTCTTACATGCAGCCAGGCATCCAGGTCATAGCCCCGTTGGTAGCGACAAGAGTCAGCTGGAGCTTACAGGCTTCTAGCAATGCGGTATCTCCTTCTGACTGGTCACCATGTGTTGCAGCTTTGGAACGGGTTTTCTGCAAAACACATTTCTATTTTAAATTCTTTTTGATTGAAAAGCGTTTCTGTTTCTGGGATTATCCTAACCTCAGCTGTTGCATCCTCTGTATTTCCGATGAAGTTGTAGAGAAGCTCGTTTGCAAGACGGTGGTGCAGCAGCGGCATTTTGGCCGTGTTATTTGTTCCGTTTCCGAGCCCTTCGGCGGAGGCTTGGGGAGAGGCAGTCTTTGTTGGGCTGCGGCTGCTTCCCTGCCTTGAAAAAGAACAAAAACTGTCAGGAAGAACGATATTCATCCTAAGGGTAGACTCCGGTTACATTAGATAGAATAGCAGCCACATGGAGAGGGGACTGGAAGGCAGCCAGAAGGACACTGTGAGATTTTTCAATAGTCTGTCCCTCTGTTTTACAGTGATCAGCAGAGAGTGTAATTTCACCCTTTATTCACTGCGAGCAGAAGGAAGGGAATGCCGTTCCGACCCTGTTTTAAAGAACGTTGTAACCTAGAGGAGGAGGTGCTCTTCTCTCAGATGTGTGTTGTTCTGCTGTGGCAGTAAATCCTTGCAGATATTGCTGCTGATTGGCTTAAGTGAATTGTCCTTTTAACTCTCTTGTGCGTGTTTTGTACGGAAAAAATCTGGCTTTGACCAGGGGGTGTAACATCATTTCAATGAGGACCTTGATTAGGGGTTTCTCAGATGCTCCTTGCTGCTTGTGATGTTCGCTGGAGGCGGTCAGCCTGGAGCTGCCAAGCCAAGCCAAGCCAAGCCAAGCCAGATTTTGGGGTGTTAGATCAGCCGGCGTTCCTTGTAATGTCTGCAGAAGGGTTCAGTGATGTCTCGTCGGTTCTCTGTGAAGATCTCTCGTGTTTAGGTATGTGAAGGCAGCTGGCCCGTGGCTGACAGCGAGATGACAGCCTCGTGAGTCTCCAGCAGGTTTTTGCCCGTGTTTGCAGTGATATCTGCTTCTTCCTAGTGAGGGATCTCTGTAGCCTCGAGGTTTAACCCGTTGAACCTGGGGGTGCTGCAAGGGCTTTGTCTCAGCTGGAATGAGACCAGAACCAGCTCTGTTGTCGCTTGGTTTCGGGCACGGCTGTTCCCTCCCCTGTGGGATCTCTCTTTTCTGTGGGAAAGGAGGAGCTGAGACCTTTTGAACTGTGAAACATTGCATTTCAGTGAAAGCACCGAGATGAGGATGTGTAGAAAATAAAAAGTTGCATTACCTAGATATTTCCTTAATAAAAATCTCATTTCTGCTGTCAAATATTTGCCATCTCCTCGGTTCAATCCCGTGTGTTCTCAAATTCGTGTAGTATGGGGTTTGTGTGGTCTTTCCTCCTGAAATGTACCCTTGTATTTGTGATGCCGTTTCGAAAAAGCCAACACCCTGCCCCTTCTCTCTGCACGTAATGTTAGGGTGATGGTTGCTTCTGTAAAAAGGAAAACGGAGAGGTGGGGGGTGCCCTCTGTGGCTGTAAAGAAGTGGAGGTGATGTTCAGCTTCTGGAAGATGAGCTCCAGGGTTCAGGAATTGAAAATCATAGGTGCAAGAGGTACACATAAAGGTTCGGTTGCTATTGAATAATATTTTTTTCACGCTGTTAAGGTCCTTTATTCTCAGCTTCCCACAGCGTAGCCTGCTTTGCTTTCCAAGGGGAGGTCAGTGGTCTGCCCGAAGCCCCGGGGTCCTGCCTGGGCCATGGGCAATCCCTGAAGGTGCCAGGAACCGTGGCGCTTCATGGTGAGATATATGCGGTGTTGCGTAAATCTGGAGTCTTGCCTGCAGTCCCCAGCAACTACAGCTAGTAATTATGAAGAGCAGCAGCTACCACTGTGAGCAGTCCATTAGCTCTGACGGAAACTGCGTTGGTGCGTTCAAGAGTAAAATAATGTCCTTCCATTTTTTCATTAAATGTGGATAGGGCTTCATTCTGTGGTGCTAAAAATCCGGATTTATGACATGTTGGCAGCTAAAGTGGTCTTCAGGCCGGAGAGTTTTACCCAATAAAAATTTTTAGATGTTTGGCAGATAGAGCAGAAAGAGCCTTTTGATCGCCACCATTTGGGAAACGCACTGGAGTCCAGTGCTCTGGCTCAGATTTCTGTCTCTCCCTGTGCTTGGTGCAGAGTCTGTTGCTTCTAAGGACCGTGAGGTATGAGATGAAACTAACGGCAGATGTTTTCTGCAGCGTGGATTTCATGGCTTGCTGGCCTGGGGCTCCTGGGCTCCCAGTGGGCACTGCTCTGTCCTTGGGGAGACAGTCTGTGTCTCATGAGATGTCCATAAAATTTTCTATTATCACTCCTTTCGGAAAGCATCTAGTTGGTTATAAATCCTCTGCTTGCTTGGTTGTTTTTTTTGCTCTCTGTGCAGATGATGGTAGATAAATAAGGGCCAAGAAGGCTGAATGAATGAAGGAGGGAGGCAAGCAAAGGAGAGGTGAAAGGAGTGGGGTGGGTGAAAACGAGGGACAGAGCTGAGAAAAAATGAAGTTGCGTTTGTATAAACATTTTTATGGCTCTGGGAAAATGAATGGGTTCAGGACTGTAAATTAAGGAGGGAGATAGCACAACATAAATTAAAATGTTTTAAATATGGGGAAAACATTCCGAGTGTCCTACATCATCGTAACGAGGGTTAGTTTCTTCTGGAGTACATCAGTCTAGAAAATCAAAAGGAGGGTGTGCCTTTTTATTGCAGCATAAACTAATAGAATGGTTTTTGGTTTTTGTTTTTTTTCTGACTTCTGTTTTGCTTTTGTACAATAGTTGAATGTTTGCTCCATGGTGGGAATGAAGGGTGTGAGTTATTTTTGCAGTGCTGAGGTGCTGCTCTGTGACTGCCTGCTGCATCTCCATCTCCATCATCTGCCGGTTCTGCTCAGCGCGTTGCTTTTACATGTTCAAATGGATCAGTGACACCGTGAGGCTGGGTGGGATTGTCCCAGTCTGGATTTCTTTCATAAAATTAGAGAGTTTTAAGCTCTCTTTCAGAGTTTAATAATAGCCACTTTGGTATAACAAAAACAAGAGAGCCTAGACTTTTAAGAATATTCTGTAAAACAGACGATCAGATTACTGCTCACTGGAAATGATCGTAGAGATAGAGAGTTGAAAAGAAAATTTGCATAACTTTTCAAACAGGGGAAAGAAAAAGACAAGATTGATATCATATCAAATGCTGTGCTGAAGGGTCTTGCATTTATTTTCTTGATTTAGGGCTGGGAACCGTCGTGGCACTAAAATGAAGCACTCAGAGGATTTCTGGATTAAATGTAGAGATGATGTCACATTGGAGGAGTTTGATTCCTGATGCACTATTGAGTCTTAAATTCACTGTGTAACAGAAAAAATGTAACTGAGAATAAAAGGAGAAAGAAACCACGTTTCTCCTGTGAGCCCGCAGGCAGAGAAGTCCTACAGCCTTCCTCACATTTTGTACCTGGATTTAAAATATTCACATGCTAAACCTAGAAGTCATCAATATACCATGTACAAGATGGAATTAATGTGTCTGACTTCTTCTGAGGGACATTCCTCTTTCTGTAGGCTTTTAGTGGTGTAGAGTAATCCCATGGAGGATACAGGAAAGAGGGTTTGGAAAAGGAATGGGAAGAAGATGGATCGACGAGTTACGGAGGTGGTTTTGGTCCATGAGAATACAGCAACGCTTCTCAGTGATTATACCCTGAGGATACCCAACGCATCATTGTTCCTGTTTCGTGTCACCACCCTCCCTTGCGTGCATCACCCGGTGGGCTAACCCTGGGCTTTCTGGTCGTAAGATTAGAGTCTCATTTATAAAGCTGAATGCCAAGTCCCACCTCTGAACGGTTTTGTGTAATACAGGGAACGTGAGAGTTCATTGAATAGTGTTCGAAATAGGAATGACTTGAGGAAAAAAAAAAAAGCCTAATTCCCAGAGGAAATTACTGGGGCATTTAGTTTAATAAAGAAGCTTTTAATTTCTCTGCGTTGGATGTCATCTTACAAAATCGCTGAGAGTTTTGCTGCTGATGGTAGCAGAAGCAGGTTCGATGCCTGGATGGTTTCTTTATTAATTGATGTTAGTGTTAGGAATTATCTCCTTGTTTTAGCTTGACTTCATTCTGTCTCTTGTGTTCTTTGTCACAATTTATGGTAACTGAAAGGCTTGGAAAGGATTAGTAAGTCTGTCCCTCTGCCATGTAAAACTGTGATCCATGTGCCATCTTTAGAGCGATTGCTGAAGTTCCCCTTTCTGTCGCCCTCGTTTTCTAACATTTCTTTCTGTATGGAAGTATAAAATAGTTCTAAGGGGATGTACAAGCCTATTAGGGGAGGCTTTTGTTTCTCCTCTGTGTCTCCCAGAAGCCAGCCCCACTTCTGGAGCAGGGCCACTATGGTGACAGGTCCCAGGCTGGTTCTGTTGGTGGCTGTACGATATATCACAAGCTGCTGAGGTCTTGTTCTGCAGTAGGGCTCCCCATTGTCGCGGCGCCACGAGGAGATGCGACAGCAGCCATGCAGAACCCGCTGCCTCGCCGCTTTCCAGTATGTGAGATAACAGTTCAGTAAATATTCTGGGCCAGCCTAGATGGACTGAACATTGAATATGAAATTGCAAATACGTTTTTGGTTCCTTGCCAAAGGTATCGGACACACACTGTGCGTTTGCAACTCCTGCATGATAAGGATTTGTGTTTTGTTCCTTAGGCAGATGATTGTGTTGCTACATTAATTGCAAGTTGACTTCAAATGATAATGATTACCTTTGCTGGAGGCAGGTTTCAAACCAACAAACACGTGTGACCATGTATTAGTCACAGAGTGTATTAGAATCACTGGAACATGTTACAAACCAAGTGTTCCGGCTTCAAAGGGAATTGCACATTTTGGCAATTCTATACTATTTTCTTAGAGCTGAGCGGAGCTGATTTCCCATGACAGCAGTCTTAATGAGGCTCCGTAAACAGGACAGTTTGTAACCTCGGGCCAGCGGCTGAGCAGAAGCCGGGAGCAGTGCTGCAGCTCTAGTGAACCCGTTACTGCGAAGATGCTGGATCCTAGAGCAGCCCCAGTCACTCGTTGCACAAGAGATGAAGCTCCAATGAATACAAATGGATATCCAAGGTGACGGGTGACAACTTTGTGCAGACGTGAATTTCTCTGATGTGACAGTGCCTTGGTATGGTCTTAAGGCATGTGGCTTGCTAGCCACCATTGATGTTTTTAGCCATCGAAACTTCTGTTGTACTTGTGGATATTAATATTCGTGGCTTGTGGTTTTGTGTAAGTGTTAAAAATTTCCTTTCCTTACTTTCTGGCCCCAGTTCTCAGAGCTGGTGAAGTTCTAGAACCGCCCCTGTGAGCTGTTGGGATAGTCAATAGTGCTGAAACGCGTGTGCTACTTCTGCCAAATTGTGCTCATTGTAATTGGATTATTCTGAAGGTGAATTGATATAGGAGCTGGCATGGATTTGAAATGCTTTGGCCATTTGATGACAAGAAGGAGATGCTTATCTCTTGAGATGTTCATGGGAATGGGCCGGTTGCCCCCCTCTCACTCCCTTCAGTTGAAAGCAAAGAGCAAATCACTCTAACTTGATTTTCGTTTTGCTAGTCCTTTAAATTTTCCCATCCACATTTTAAAAGCTGTTAATCCTGAATTTGTTCTTTCATTTGGAGACTCTGGTACATCATAATCAGCTCCTGGAGTCAGACATAATATTAGGGCGTGTTAAAGCAAGCTCTCCTCTAGCATTAGTGCCGTATAAACCTGCTAACGTTTTCAGTATTGCTGTTTTGGCAGTGTCCTGGGTAGAAATCACCAGCGATACTGAACTGTCACAAATCTGTGGTCTGCTGAGGTGTGGGATAGGATTATCAAACGCCGCCGTTGCTTGTTTTGCCCAGATTCAGATCTGAGTGTGTTGAAGCTCCCATCCTGAGCTACCTTGCATTTTCCAGCGTGGGAGAACCATTCTGGGATGTTGTGCCCAGCACAACTGGAGGTCAGTTTAAGACACATGGCCACCCACCAGCCGTGTTGTTTCCTATCCTTGGGGTTGATCTCAGCCCATTTACCTCCACTGGTCCTCCAGCAGCAGCTGCATCCCTGGCGAACAAGGGGTGGAGAGCAAATGAAACAGAAAAGGTGGTGGCACAAGGTGACAAAGTTGGTATGGTACAAGAAAATAGGCAGAGATTTGTTTACACTAGTGGAAACGGTGTATAATGTGCTGGACTGTTTATTCCTGTTTCCCTGAGACCGTCTTGTAAAAAAGAATAAATCCCAGCAGCTAACCATATGTGCCAAATTAGTGATTCGTAAATTCTACCTGTCAGCTCTGCAAAGCGGCTGGGTCACAGTTTAAGTGGTTAACAGTGAAATACGGGCTGATAACGGGTTTGCCATTTACACTTTTGGTCTTCAACCTAGTGAGACGGCAGAAAAAGATGTTAAAATAAGACGGAGCTAGGGCAGAAAAGGTTATGCAGTGGGATGCTGTTCCCTCTCTAGTGCAGTTTAAATTACCGAATGGCAACAACAAAGCGAAAGCTGTCATCTGCTGACATTTAATTCAGTGGAAAACAGGAAAAACGCACAGTTAGAAAGTGATATCAGAATCACTAGGGGTTTGCAGAGATACAGAGAGACATATAAACAGAAGAAAAATCAATATGGTTAGTGTCCCGGGCTCTGTCCCGCTTCACAGAGTGATGGTTTGTATTCACAGTGGGAATGATGTCCTCAGAGAGCGGTGGCATTGCAGGAAATGGGCTAGTGGCCACTTCACATGGTCGCTGAGACCACGAAGGGACAAAGCACAGGTTTGTAATCCCTGGGGGAAGGGAGATGAACGATACTCGGATAGTCCTTTTCCTTAGGAGATGCCAGGCATGGTGCGGGGCAGACTGAGATGTCACAAAACACAAAGTGAGCTTCTGCCGGGTAGATGGAACACGCGGAGATCCCGTCGGCACGGCCCGTAATCGAGGTTAAAGAGGCGTTGCTGGCTCAGTTTTGCAAGCAGATGGATAATCGGTGTTTGCGGTTGTTCTATAGGTGGCTGTTGCTCGTGGTTGTTTTCACAGGAACATAGTAAATGTTTCCTTTGAAAGCAGAGTGGCATGGATCAAATCAGCTACCCTGAAGTATTTTTAATGTTAGAGGTTCCTTTTTAACCAGAAAGTAGAAGATGCTCACAAGGAGCGTTAGACCGCAAGAGACCCAAACCCGGAACATTGTCCTCAGGAGGTGCAAGGCCAGAGGTGCTCACCTGAGTCAGCATCACCCCATTACGAACCAACACGCCTTCGGTTCAGGCTCACTGGGAATCCTGTCTGTAGGGCTTTTGCCTTAATTTAAATTTACTTTTAGGGCGCTGATGGGAAAGCCTGTTTTATTCATGGATAGTAATGGCTTCATCAGTGACATTGAGTCTGATCATCAATTGTTAATTACATTTCTAATTATTTCTAATAAGAATATAAAAAAGAAAAATGTCATAGTAAAAACCCCTGTCACATTTTATTACACAAGTTGACCCTCTAATTTTCATGTTTCTGCAAGAACTATAAAAACATCACTTTAAATGAGATGGCAGCTTACGGATGGTGTGCTGAGGAAAGGAACCATTCCATCCTTTTTGCTTCAACGCCACAAGCTCAAGCTACATTGCAACATCCCGATGAGCATTTCCACCACAGTTAGAGCGGTACACCGCGCCTTCAGCACTGGTCCAGAGTGCCTGGATTTAGAATCCCTTATGCATGGAAATTTGTACCTGAATCAGTCCAAGACCCCCAAAACTGAGCACTGGATTGATCTTTCTCCAGTGGTCTTTGTCATAAAATATTCTTGTACTGCATCTCTGCTGGACAGTGTCTACTGCATCTCATGGCTTTCGTTCCCAAACCCGCCAGCACCGGAGTGCCGGTGAGGGTCCCAAGCTCTGCAGCAGCAGGAGACGAGGTGTTCTGGGGGCTGCGGCCAGGCGGTGCGGAACCAGCAGGGCTGGATGGGGACAAATCCAAGAGAGTTGAACTCTGTGTATAGACAACCTGGGAGGCTTTGAGCTGGATCACAGGTAGGTCCTGAATTTCTGCACGTTGCTCTTGGCTGTCCTCTAAAAATATTTTCTGGAGCAGAGAGCGCATGCACCTTGCTTTGAGCCTTCCTCGCTCCGGCTGTGTTCGGTGCATCTTCCTCCTGACGAAAGCAGAGCAGGTACCGGTCAGTGAGCCGGCCAGGCTCCTCTGCGTGGGGGAGCATGGAGGCAGTCGGAATGTCAGGTGAATGTGCCCGGCAAAGGCTGCTCAGACAACACGTGCCGTCGGAGAACATGGGAGGGGAGAGGAGGGTGGCACAGAGGGGGCCTCTCCCGGCGGCGATGTGGACGCGACATCTGTACATCGTCTACGAAGCAGAGAGCTTCCTCAGTGCAAGTGCCCGTTGTTCCCTTTGGTTTTGCCAATGGCTCTGTTTACAGCTACTGAATCTTATACCTTTGTTTGCAAGCCTGGAAAGTGATTTTCCTCTAAGCGTTTTCCATATGTAATCATATAAATTCAGTGACAACTCACCTTTCATCCCTCCCTTAGAGCTGAGTAGATGGAACTTGTTTAATTTACCATTGCAAGGTTATTCTTCAGCTGCAGGGTTGCTTTTGTTCTCCTTCAAAGTTTTCAGGAAGTAAGTGGAAATTATAAACTTTATCACCAGAAATGTTGTTCTCATCTGGTAGTATTTTTATTCAATCATATACAAAAAGATAAGGATTTAACTTTCCTACCCCAGTGCTGGACCCAGCCCTGTACGAGAAGGCAGGCATGGCTTTGGATACCCAACTCTGTCTGTGAGCTGCTTCTTTCCAGGTCGGGATCTTTCACCCTGACTTGGAAACACATTATCTTGGAGAACAAAAAAAAAAAAAGAACATTGAAGCTACAAAACCTTTTTAAAAAAAAAAAAAGTGTTGACTGGCATTAATTAGTTCTCTTGCATCTGGTTATTGAGGAGTCACTGTGCTGACAACAGTGAAGCTCAGAGGTCTTGAATTTTTCTGCAGGTGGTAAGGAAACCTTTAGATAACAGTCACTAGTGTCACATCTCAACGAGGGGAAAAGATTTTGACCTAGCTTCTGAATCTAAAGATTTACCGTTAGGTGAGTTGGTGACTTGGACAGAATTACACAATAAAAGCTGCTAGGAACGAGAAACCAGGTCTGAATGCACTTGATGCAGTTCAGGGATAAATTTTCCCAGATTTTACGCGCAGGGCGGTTCGTGGGCACGCGTTCTGCCGCGTGGATGGAGAGCTGTCTCGCGGGCTGTCGGCAGAAAGGCTGATCGTCTCTGCGGGGAGCTGGTGCCGAGCCGGGCGCCGCGGGGCCGTTCGTTCCAAACTCTTCCACCATCTGCTTTCAGCAAATAGAGAGGGGAACGTCACTGACCTTCGGGGTGTTTTTGCCTGTGGCTGTCAGTCGATCTTTGATAGTGCCGAGCCCTGGCTCTGAGCTCTGCCTGCAGCCCCTTTTCCTCACTCCGACTCCCGCAGCGAAGCCCAAAGGAGTCCGACCCGTTAGAAACTCCATATCGCATTTCTTCTGAGAATTATAATAAAACTAGCTGGAAAATTCTAGAAATGGTTAATCAACCTTTACAGACCCAGTGAGTAAGGATTCAAAACCAAATCGAAGAATCATAGAATCATTGAGGTTGGAAGAGACCTCAAGGATCATCAAGCCCAACCGTCAACCCATCCCCACCCAACCCACTGACCCGTGTCCCCAAGACATTTCTTAAAGCCAGTGAGCACGTGTCCCAGCTGCCCAGCAGCTCCTGCAGACACGGGTGCTGTTGTTCCCTTTGCTGTGGTGGCATGTCGTGCTCCTTGTTTGCACCAGCTGCATGTTCACGTAGAGCTGTGAAAGGTGAGGTGCCCTTTCTGCTTGTGCACAGTGTCCTTGTCTCAGCAGCACCTATTCCCTGTGTGTGGCACTGGGCTGGAGCAGGCGTCCTGCTCGCTTTGTGTCCCCCGCAGCGGTGACGGTCTCTGCTAGCTCAGGTGCCTGGTATTTGTATATCAGAGCCTGGTTGAAGACTGGGAGGAATAGCTAAAGCACAGGGGTAAGGGATAAACCTGCAGCTGGAAACTGGGGGAATTTGCAACGTGCAGGTTTGCAATTTTTTTTTTGCAACCCCCAATATCCTTGCTAGAGGGCTGATCTGCTCGGAGGTGTGGGTGCCCAACCACGTCTGCCTTCTTCCCAGAACTCCCAGCCGTGCAGGTGAATTGGGATGAAAATAAAAGAGCTGCGTTATGTAAACCTGAATGCCTGTCCAGCTGGAGAAGAGGATGGAGCTTTGTGGTAGTCTCCGTGGCATTTTTTTGTTGGACAGATAACACTGTCAGCGTGGGGAGTGAAATGCATTTGAGACTCACGCACATCTGCACTGGCCTCTTGCACTTGCAGGATTTATTTTTGACTTCTCCCATTGTGCTTGGAGTGCTTAAAGTGTCATTTGCAAAAATTAATCCTTGAAATGGAGGAAGAATACTCATTGCATTTGCAGAAATGGAGTAGGGACTAAAAGCCTCATTCAGCAAATATTGCAGATGTCATATTGTGCTAAAAATTTGGCAAAAAATGTTAAGAAAGGTTTTAGTCTAATTTTAAAGTCTAATTTTAAAGCCACATAAAAATTAATGGCCAATGGACATCTAAAGCTTTGAATATTTTGAAAACAACAGAAGCTTTGAATTGTCTATAGTAAATTTGAATAGTAAACCAGTTTTAACAGAAATATGATGAAGGATATTTTATGAACTTTTTTGTTAAGTTTTTTATTTTAAATAAGAGAAGTAGCGGTCACATTTGAATATCACTTTGGTAGCATTTCCACTTGAAAAGCAGAAGAACAGAAAAATCTATCTGTAAAGTAAATTTTGATTGAAAGTTTAGAAACTCCTAAAAAAAATCTTTGTCTTTTTTCATGAAAAAAAAACCTTGGGTCTTAAATAAATCCATTCCAAGGACATTTGCCGCTGGATCTCCCCGTTCTTTGGGCTGGCTGGGTCTCTGTGATGTGCCTGAGCAATGCTCCAGAAGCCAGCTGCTGAACCTCTGCTGCTGGGCTTGGCTTTCTTCTTTCTTTTTCCTTCTTGTCACTGGTTCTTTATGTTGGCCCAGGACTCTTTGTCCAGCTTTTATACATGAATTCTCAGATTTGGGTGAAGCGTAGCAGCTTTTTATCCCTTTGTGATTAAACTGGTTTCATGCGCTGTGCCACGTGGTGGGCTGTGACAGAAGGCTGTAAGCAGCAAGAATGTGTTTTTTTTTTTCCCTTGGGGAGACCTTGTAAGCATGAAATACTTGAAGGAGACCCATGGCAACCAGCTCTGCATCACAGCCTGCCCTGTTCTCCAGGGACGTGCTGGCTGGGCAAGCCAACGGGTAACGTCTGAAATGTGGGGTGAGCATCCCTCTCAGCTGCTGCCTGAGCCACACGGAAACCGTCCGAGCAGCTACAGCCTCCGAACAAACAGCCTCTGAAGGAAGGTCTGCATGTGTTTGTTCCTAAATTAACAGGGTTTAGAAGAAGATGAATCTGCTGCGGTGCATGTGAACCAAGAGGTGCTAGTGTCGGTGTCTGTATGAGTGCCACGCCGACACCGATCGTTGAGTTTCTGAACGATAGCAATGGAGTTTTGCAATGTGCTGTTGCTCTGGGCTGGAATAGATCCAAAACCTTCAAAGCAGCCTAACAACATGAAGTTGTGTGAAAGTATCCGTTTTCAGATTGGAAAGATTAATATTTTTTGTTTGGCATCTCCCTTTGGAAGTGACAAAAATGTCCCATGAACTACAGAAACCTTTTGGCTGAAATCGATACGTCCCTGTGAAACGTTTCAGCCTTGATGAAACAGCGTAATTCCGTGGGAAAAAAAAAAAACAACAAACCACCACTCAAAACATTTTGTCACGTTTTGACAAGTTCTAGTCTCTTTTCAGAGGAGTCTTGGAGTAAATGGATTAATTCAAGCTGTTTGCTTCTCTTTTTTTTTTTCTTAATAGGACTATTTTGCTGCAAAGATTTTTTTTTTTGAAAAAACGTTAATTTGCAGGTCCCTAAGAAATCCATTTTAAAATGCCACCATTTATTTGTGGTGGAAAGATTTGAGTTTAAAAAAAATATATATAATCAAGTGAATGTCACGTTTGCAAATTGCAGCCGCAGGCTGTATCCTCACTGTGTGCTGTTAAGGTTTCTCACTTCATGGGACCCTCCCAAAACCGTGTAGGACTTTCGGTGGGGTGGAAGCAGCGTCAGGTGTGATGCTGCAGGAGAGAGCTTCCCAGCAGAGGTGGATTCTGAGAAATCGAAGCGAATAATCTGTGTGTGTGCAATTTTATTAACCCTCCAGCTGCCGGTGGAGGAAGTTGTGGTGGTCGGAAATGAATGAAGCGCCTGTGCACCCTGTTTCTTCCGATCTGAACAGAGCTGCTGCAGCTGGAGAGAGTTCCTAGCCGTGGGTCTGAGCAGAGTCTGAACAAGCAGGCGTCGGATGAATAAACCGAAGCCTGTGTTAGCGTGCGGGTGTAATTATATTTGCTTTGTTCGCTTACAGATGTTTCTGTAACGGTCTTTCTCCTGCAAGAAAAATGTGAGCGGCGGTTTCTTGATTCCTGTTGGGGTTTGCCTTCCTTTCGGGAGGGTGCGGATGAGGAGGCACTGAGTGCTCGGGGATGTTTTTGGGGATCAGGTGCGTTGGCACGTGCGCTCTGTTGCACAGGTGACAGAATTCTGTCACTGCACACATTCCTTGGAGCAGCGTGTGGTGCGCGTGGGTCCGACTGCTCGGGACTCATCAGCTGAGAACGAAACAGCTGCTTTACTGGTGTTGTGGAGCTTCAGTTTGCACTGCTGGTTTGAAAGGACCAGGTGATACGTGCGTGAAAAAAACATTATTTTCTGTATCGATCAGCTTATTTAAAAGAAAGAAGAAATCATTACCCGGCATGGGCAAACTCCCCCCAGCTGACTGACTGTTAACAAAAGCAGACTAGCAAAAACCTGGAAGCTCTGGATGTGAAACTGAAAAAATAGTTTGGCTTAATAAACCCATCTCAGAGTGAAGATTTTCTAAAAGAAAATCTGCCGGGGGCAGGACAGCAGGACGAAGGCTGGCTCTCCGCTCTGCTCCGCGCGCAGCGTCGGTGCCCAGACACCTTTCCCTGGTGTCTGGGGAAGGTCCCCGCGACAGGAACCTGCGGCATCCTCTGTGTCCCCGCGGGGTCTGCGAGCAGAGGTGGGATCCTTCCACAGGGGATGGGGCACAGAAAATGAATGGTTCCTCTTGACTTCTTACCTCTTCGGAAGTGCCGGGGTTGTCTGCGGGTTTGCATAAGCGCTGGCAAGACATGGGGCAAAAAAATCTGCCTTAGAATTGGGAAAAAAAAATAAAAAGCTTGTACTTTTGGATATGTATCAGGGCTGTTACAGAGGAATGCTGAATTATCACAGGGCTCTTGGTGGGAAATGGTGTTGCCGTAGGTTGCAATTCATTGAGCGTGTCTGTAATCGTGTGAAAATTTTGTACATTCTCCTTTCTTAAAGTGCAAATGCATTCATTTCCTGAAACTGTTGTGTATATAGAAGGTGAGTAACATTTTATTGAAGTTGATTATTATGTATTCCCAGAGAGGCTGGAGGTGCTCTGCCCCTGGAAACATTCAAGGGCGGCTTGAGCAGGGTTCTGAGCAACCTGATCTAGGTGAAGAAGGTTGGACTGGATGATCTTCAAAATTCTCTTCCAACCCAAACCATTCTATAGTTCTGTGATCCTTGTACCACACTCCTAGCTTGTGTGTATCGGGCAGGGTATCTGTACCTGCAGCAGACTGCCAGAGCTTAATGAAGGATGAATATCCTGGAAGCATCCTCAGATGCTTTGACTTGGGAGTGCCTTTTGGAGGACAACTCCTCCTGTGAAACCACACTGGTTTTAATAGACCTCACAATGTGGGTAGGACTTGTATTTCACCCATTCCAACCCACAGGGTGAGATGTTATAGCCCTGCAGAGCTCGGCTCTCTGAAGAGCTCCTGGTTGTGATAACAACTGTCCGAGATGCGTTTGCTTCTCCCAGCATGAACAGAAAGTAGAAGGTTAGTGAAGCAAACTGCTCCCCTCCTCCCGAGGTACCGCGTTTCCCATTCCTCCCTCCGAGCCCCCCTTTGTGTCATGACATCCGCAGGGGACAGCTGAGCCCCGCAGCCGAGGTGGTGGCACTTCTGCGATAACATGTTTAAGAAAGGGCAAAGTCAGGATTTATTTCCGGAAAATCCTGCTACATTCCAGGCGTCAAACTGGGAAGAAAAAAAAAAAAAAAAAAAAAAAAAAAAAAAAGGATCCGTTGTCCTCCACATGTTTTTTGTTTGTTTGTTTATTTTTCTTTGTTTTTCTACATGTGATCTGTGTGCAATCAGTGGAGGCATTAGGAAAAGAGGTGTACATGCACATCAGCATATCGATGCACAGAGCACATGCATGCACATGAGTTCTAAACCGTTAATTTTGTTAAAGGAGTTCTTGCTTTGTTCCAGTATGACTGTTTCCCTTTCCTGCCTACCTTCCTCTGCCCTCCTTTCCCCTCCCAGAAAGCTGCGTTTTGGCCAAATATTTCCTTCTGGAAAATGAAAATCCGTGGAATATATTACACTGAAGATGTTTGATCTTCTCACTAAGTTTAATTTTGTTGCTGTTTGAGGAGAGTTCTGATTGACGAGCGTTACTAATGAAAGCAACTCAATGACCAGTGCACAGTGGCCACTGATGTGAGCTCCGTGGCTGAATCCAGAGAGTCACGGCGTGCTTGGCACACAGGTTCCATTCCTTCACACGACGCGGTTTTTGGGACCTCACTCTGCTGTCCAGTTTCCCTTGGCTCCCTCCTCATCAGTGGAGAGAGTGAATCACCCTCAATCAGGTAAAGTCAAATTAACCAGGAGCCAGGTCCTGTGACTTCTCTTCTCCCGCTTCCCAACATTGAACCAAATTCCCAGAGACCGAGCTGTTTACCGCTGTGCTTTACAGGATATAAAAATACACACCCATGGCTCGATAGCAGCACTGGGTTATCTCAGGTGGGATGCCAGTTCCTGAAGTACAGGCTTGGTGCTTTGGCAGTGGAGAGCAATAAGCTTTTCACAGGGAACAAGGGTCTCTCCAGCGTGTTTGCTGCAGGAATATAATGCTTGTACCGTTTGAAGATGCTGAGGTAAAGAAGGAAATGAAATTACTTTAGTAACAGCCTGACCCCAATTTTTTCAAGATTCCTGAAGCAAAAGGAATTATTTATCTCAGACTACGTCTAAACGGAAATTAAATAGTTTTCCCTAAGTGACTTAAGCTTGTTTCTGATCCCCTAACAACCTCAGTCAACACGTTTAAAATGTTGTTAAAAATCATTTAAGGGCTTATCACCTTGATCCTATTGCCACTAATCCAGCTGTGGCGCCTGACCTGGCACGATGCCGTGTTCGGTGTGTAAGGAGGAGCGTGTACCCGGCGGGTGTCGGTGATTTCTATTATGGTATGCAGGGTGAGGGCGCCGGGAACACAGCCTGGTCGTGAAGCTGTGCTGTCTGGGGTGGTTTATTGAGATATTACGGTTCTTACAGCTTCCTGGTGGCGCCAGCCTGAAGGGCTCTCTTGTCCTGTTTCCCCGGGCTGTTCTGAGCAGGTCTCAGGGGCCGCTGTTAGACACCGAATGGTGAAATCAGTTCTCTGACACCTGGGGAGACGCAGCACCAGGCTGACGATGGGAGGCGGACGGGCTCCCTGCGTCCCAGCTCTGCCTGACCTATGTTGGAGCTTTGTGCCGTTGTTCTTTCCTTAGCAACTGAGCGTGATTCATGCAAACCCCTCTGCAAGAACAGGTCTGTGAGAGATTCCGTGCACTCCTCAGAACTTCTGCCCTTTGGAAATGGATGGGTTATTATTTCCGTTTGCGGTATATTTCAGTATATTTCGCAGTGGTTCCTCTGTTATTCTGGGTTTGTTTGGTTGTAGTTTTGTTTAATTGGTTTAAAAGGATGGGGATGGAATCACAGTTTAGCTCTGTATGTCATGGTCCTTCCTGCCACCCCTCCAAAGATTAAAAGGAAAACGAATCTGACGTTCCCGAGTCCCTTAGCGTTAACAGAATTGAATTCTCAGCGTGACTGCAGAGTTAGGCTGGGACTCAACATTCAGAGAAGTATTTGTAGAAAGATTTTCTGTTGCTGAGGTGTTGATTCAAGCTTTATTTCTTTGTATTTGTGCTGTTACAATGACATTTCTGACCTCTTAATATCTTATGTCTCCAGATCTTTCACCTGGGGACCTAGTGGGGACCTAGTGGACCACCCCTAGTGTCTTGCTCCTTCCTGTTGGCTGTTTCCCCTTTCAGTTGTCCTTTTGCTGTCTTAAACAGGAATATTTGAATTCAGTAATATCAAGCCTACACGTGGAGAATTTTGATGAAAGAACCAGGACCTTGGTCTAAATGGTCAAACATTCTTTTGTCTAGAGGCCAAAGTCCGAGGTTCCTCTCCATGAAGACAGATAATTTTGAGAGGGGAGGGGACCCTTCTTGCATGCGAGGCATGTTCCGTGCATCTTGCTTTTCTCAGAAACCTGTGGATGGTCTTTTGAAGGCTGATTCTCTCCATTCCTATCACGTTGCATGAAGTGCTCAGTTCTCTGAGCTTATATATTAGCTTTCTTATACTCTCTAAAGTTTTTACTTTTACTGGACCCACTGCAGTTGGGTCAGACTCTCAATAATCAGCGTGCAATACAATAACCATGATCTAGAGTCAAACATTACCTAAAGCAGCATGAGTCTCTCCACCTCGGAGGGAGCAGGCGGTTGTGGGGACATCCCAGAGCCCTGGGGGAACAGGGGTTTAGCCGTCCAGCAGCAGTTCTGGATGTGTCCCATGCAGGGCTTGCAGCTGCTTGGTGGTACAGGCGGTACCTCCCGTGCTGGTACTGAGCCCTAGCGGGTGTCACCGCATCCTGGTGACAGCCACCGTGCTGAGAAGGGGAAGGGAGAAGGGGGTGATGTGTGACCCGCACACTGAGGTGTTACAGCTGTTTGCCATAGAAAATTGTGTTGGGGATGGTAACTGCATTCCGGGGGCAGGAACAGGGGGTACCAGCCACGGAAACAGAGGAGGTTGCTTTTCACTCCAACCAAAGTGCAATGCCACGGGTTCCCACAGGGGTCAGAAGGATAACGAGGTTGAAAAAGGGATCAAAGGCAGTGGGACGGGTATAATCTCTTTGTTCTATGCAGCAAGTTCCTGAGCTACTGATTTTCAGAAGACAAATACAGAGGGATAACATTTGCCCTTTTTCTTATGCTCTCGCTGTAGGTTCCAGGTTTTGGCTACTCCTGGGATTAGGACTGAGAAAATGAGTTGTTCTGGCCGGTGTGGCAGTTCTGTACTGTCACGCTTACACCGGGTGCAGGTGAAAGAATATTCAAAACAAATAAAACTCCAAAGAAAGAAACACCTGTTCTGCTATTAAAGCCATACCTGCTTACCCAGGCTGTGCCTTCCTCTTCCTCAGGCTCCGCATGGAATGGGGCAGGACTTGATCCAAACTGAGATAACAAATTCCTTTTTGCATGCTGTGGGGCGTGGGGAAGAGCAAACTGCCAGTTCCAGCGCTGTTCAGTGTTGGTGTCTGGAAATACCGGTTCTGCAGAAGATGTCGGTGCATTTGAACATTTTGCAAGCAGCATGTGTGTCCTCTGTCGCAGAGCTTGCACAGTTCATGGCAGCGAGGTGTGTAACCGTGCTGGTAGGAAACTTGCTTAAAAATCAGGATTCTTGCTATTCAGGAAACTTTGGGCTTATGTGGAGTATCTGAGAGCTTTCATGTGTCGGTTTTTTTTGTGTTTAGTTTACAGTCAAGTAAGGCAGAGATCCTTTAGAATAATAATTTCAAGATTTTCAGTGGCTGTTTGTAATCTCTTACATCAGAACGGATAGTTACTCGTGTGGTTTCGCAATGCTAGGAGTTACTTTTGTTCTACATCTTGTTTCCTAAACATTTTAATGTGTTTTCTTTGAAAATTATATCCCGCAGGGAGAGCAGCAAGCAGTAAAGAGGTGTAACACACTGCTGTAAATATCTGAAATTACCGGTTTCGCCGTGTAACGGGTATTGGGGTAGGTGAGGGAACTGCTCTTTCTAAAGTTCCTGACGCCAGCCAGCCTCTGATTTAATGTGGAGAGAAGGAAAATTTCTGGTCATGAAAAGTGTATTAAAATATAAAAGAACATCTTATGCTTCTGAAGGATTGTTTTTATGGTGTAATTTTGCTCTGAAGGCACTGAAAATATCGCCGTTCTGAACCGGCATCTCCTCTTCTTTAAAACATTTTTGGTTTTGTTTTTTAGCTAAAGCTGTTTCAAAATTCCCCAAAAACACTAGAAGTTAAGAGTTTAAAAACAGCATTATTTCTAAAACAGAATTGCCCCGAACTTTGGTTACACAACTCCAGAGGAGGGCCAAGAGGAAAGTGAGATGCTCTTACCCGTGGGATTTCCAGTGGGGTGTCAGAGGGGATCCAACCCGGCGGCTCTCTGGGTCAGACTGTTTAAATCAACCGTGGTCAAGGGTTCAGGATCAGCCTCCTGGGGGAGATAAAAGCTCAGAAATACTTAGTTGTTAAGCTTTTTTTTTTCTTTACTACTTTAAAGATGGTGTGGGTATTACAATTCATGTAGTGACCTTTTTTCTGTAAAATTTCACTTAGTTCATGGATCTGAATAGCTTTTGTGTTTCTGTTGTTCACACACATTCAGATTACTAGAATAAAATGAGGTTTTGGTGCAAGTGCTTTTAATTTTGTATTAAGCATTTGTAGCTTTTTTGCGATGTTGGGCTATGAACATTCCCATGAATGTTTTCCATGTTTTCTTTAACTACATTTAGTTTGTAAATTTAACTACAAGAAGAAAAGAAGAAAAGCTAGAGTCTGATAAAGTTGTATCTTTTTTCCTAATTCTGCCTTATTTATAGTAAGAGATGGGTTATTGCAAGTGTAAGAGTGGATACGTTAGTGCCCAAAGAAAATATTGGGAAATTCTGCCGTGTTTTGTCTGCGTGCCTTGTTTGTATAGAAGGACAACTTCAAGTGCATTTGTAATAACGGAGGCGGGCTTTTATGCTAATCCCAGACCTCTGCATCCAGCATGAGAAAATAGACATGCATTCAGTCCTTCCTCTCCAGGGGGTCACACGTGAAGGACACACATGGTGCGTCTAGCTACTTCTTCATTTTCTTCCCACTGTTGTTATGAAGTGCTCAGAGAAGATGCTACAAGTCTTGGAAAACATTGGGAAGCCGGAACCTCAGTAACTGAGAAGTGGACTGTGTGAGCTAAGCTGGTAGCTGAGCAGAAGGTGAAGCAGAGCAGATGAAACAGTGTTTAGGAGCTGGACACCTATTTCATTGTTCTAGATTCACGCTTCTGGGCAAGGCTGGCTTTACCGAAACACGACTGTGTGAAATCAGCACAGAAGGAAAACTACAGCTTGGAGACCAGCAGAAATTCCCGGTTGCGTTAGGAGAGTAAGCACAATGCATTTTGTAATTTAAAACTCTTAATGAGAAATTAATTCACTCTCATTCCATGTGGCCCCTGAGATATGAAGCTCCCCAAAGCTCAAGACCTAAGGAAGGCGGCACACTTTCTGTGATCACATCTGCTTCGTGGTCGCCAGAATGTGCTGCAGGACTGCTGCCCACCTGCCACCGGTGCCTCGCCAAGCTCTTCTGGCCAGCTGGAGACTTGGGATGTTGAGGAGCGTGTTGGTGGGAGACGGTCTGCTGGCTGTAGACAGAGAAACGTGCAAGCTGCTCTACATCTCTGGGCTTTGCGTAGACTGAAGAAGTGTCTCAGCAAACAGAACAAAGCACCAACCTCCAGCTTTGTGCAGGAAAGGCTGTGGTAAAGGTCTTTTCCACAGGAGCTGAGAGTTGCCCGAGTGTCCAGGAGGAGGGGGGAGGAAGGAAACATCTTGTGATCCAGCAGGATGCAAAGGTTGGGTTGGGGCAGAATGAGAGAAGTGCTCGACCTTGCTTCACCTCCTGGCTTACCCATCCATTATTTTTCCATGATCTCTGTGCTTGGTCAGCCTGGAGAAAAGGGGGCTCGGGGGGGACCTCATCGCTCTCTGCAATGACCTGAAAGGCAGTTGTACCAATGCGCGTGTCGGTCTCTTTTCCTAAGTAACAAGTGATGGGACGAGAGGAAACGGCCGCAAGTTGCACCAGGGGAGGTTGAGATTGGACATCAGGAAGAATTTCTTCATCAAAAGGATTGTCAGGCGTTGGAACAGGCTGCCCAGGGGAGCGGTTGAGTCACCATTTATTTAAAAGACAGGTAGATGTGGTTCTTAGGGACATGGTTGAGTGGTGGACTTGCCAGTGTTAGGTTTACAGTTGGACTCAGTGGTTTTAAGTCTTTTTCGACCAAATTGACTCTGTGATCTGCAGCTGTGCACGAGCTTGGCTGGAGCCGTGTAGGTGGGGTGGCAGACGGGACCTGGCTTCACCCATGTTGTGTTTTGTGCCTTAAGCTGTCTCGGATCTCACCTTTGAAGTTGAAGGTGGGGATGTTTCTTTCTTTCCTGGTGGCAAACATTATGAAAACCTCTACTGAGGATGAAGCTCTCTAAAAGGCAAATTGATGCTGATTTTTATGAAAAAAATGTTAAAGAACAGATATGCGCGTGTTAGTTGCACCACACCTGTGATAAGGCACAAACCCCCTCCGTGCATAACAGGGGACAGAGACGTGTCACTGGGCTGCCTGTGTGGGACGAAAAATACCTGTCACAGTTCATAAGAAACCTGAAGTGAGCATGGATGGAGGAGCTGACAGCTGACCTCGTTAGAGAAGGGCTGACTATAATGAGGCGTGCTCCAGCAAATTAACTAGTTTGCCCAAGCCAGAAGAGCCTCAGCTTGTGTCTGGGTGTGCAGGAGAAACGATTCTCTGCAATATGATTGAAAGCAGTCATATTTCCAGAGAAAATACTGATATAAGCAAAGAACCTAATAACTGTGTCGATATCATGTTCGTACTTCTGCTCCAGGTAAGTTAGGAGTAGGCATCAACAGAAACGCAAAGACTGGGGTATTAATTAAATGTAAAATATCGTTATCCCTGGTTTAGATTTTTGTTTTTTGATTAGATTTTCATTTTAGATTATATTTAATTTTGGATTAGGTTTTGTCAGCTCTCCAGGTTCATCCTCATTTCTGGTAGTAGTAACACGTCACAATTAATTGTCCCTTTTCTATCACAGGTGCAAAAACCTTCCTCCAGTTTTCTTTTGTTTTTATCTTGCTAGCATTGCTTTTTCACCATCGTCTGACTTCAGCTCATTTTAGAATACACAAATCCTGGAGTTTTGACAGTTGCCGGTAGTACTCACAGATCAGTGTCCGTTTATTAAAACTGACACTTGATTTGAAATCCCTTGCTTTCAGGTGTCAGTAAATTTGTGGAATAAATTCTTTTAAGAGAATGTTAGGTTGAGAAATTTTGGGGTAGGAAGACTTGCTGTCAGGTTCTAGATTCACAGCATTTTTGAAGACGTGGTTTTGATAATTTTTTAAAGATTAAAATTTTAAAATAGCAAACCAGGGAGTGTATTAATACAGTGTTAGACTAGTGTGTTCTCTTAAATCAGAAGTGTAGGAAAATAGTCAGGGTAATAGACTAGTCCACAGTGAGGACATCGTAAGACAATCAAGGGAAAATACATGGCAGATATTTCAGGTCAGTCTTCCTAAAGGAAGATTCATCAAATTTGCCAGTAATATAATAATCTCCTGCTCGAAGCACAATAAGAGACTGTTGTAAACTTTCTGGGTATTAACACCACTTATCTTGCCGGAGTAATGCAATACTCTTAAGTTGACAAGAAAAAAAATGAAAATCTGAAAGCCCTGAGGCAGTCCTGACTCCTCTTGGCTGTGCTGTGCAGCAAGCACACTCCCATCGCAGAGATTTCCCTTTTTACGAGGTAGGGGTATCAGTCACCGTGCAGCTTTTCAGCGTGTTGTCTGGAGTTCAGAGCAAATGGAAATTATTTCTGTGTGTAATGAGGCAAAGTAGCTCTGTCCCCGCTACTGAAAGATGGGAGTGTTCGTGGGCTGTTTCAGTGGGAAGGAGGACAAATTATTTTGACACAGATGCTGAGAGCTCTGTGGTGGATTACCACAGGGTGCAGTGAGGTGGATGCTGGGCTCTTCTCTAAAGGAACAAGTGATGGGACAAGAGCAAACGGCCTCAAGTTGCACCAGGGGAGGTTTAGGCTGGAGATTAGAAAAAATTTCTTCACTGCAAGAGTGCTCAGGCATTGGAACAGGCTGCCCAGGGCAGTGGTGGAGTCACCATCCCTGGAGGGGGTCAAGAAACGTGTGGATGTGGTGCTTGGGGACATGGGTTAGTGGGTTGGGTGGGGTTGGGTTGATGGTTGGACTTGATGATCCTTGAGGTCTTTGCCAACTTCTATGATTCTCTGATCCTATGGTCTGAGCAGCAGAGGAGCGACTTTTATAAATGATTGCTGCTGCTTGATAGGTGAAGACTGGACCATAGCCTCACGGATGACATGGATCGCTCCGCTGAGAATGTTCTCTTTAGACTTTTTCTAAATTTAAGCAAGTGCGTGTGTTCTTGGTTGCTTTGGGGTGGGGAGGACTGGACTCTGGTTTGCAGTTGCCAGTGGGCACGCTGAGTTCAGTGCCTCAAATTCCGGTTCAGCTGTTGTGCATCCCTGTAGAAGATTTGCTCAAATTAAAGTAGCTTAAATATTCATATGACCCAGCTTTTTAGACTAATTACAGATAAAATAAATTAAAATATTTAATCAGATGCATGTAAGAAAGCTTTGCAAGAATTCCCCTGAGAAGAAGTAGTCAAGGAAGGTTTTACATGGTGCTTTCCAGTGCCTTTAATCTTGAGAAAAAGTTCTCTTACTTATAGTGACAAAATTGTGCAAATTGTAACTAATTATTCTCCAATTATTTTGTCCTCACTCAGCTTTTCTGAAGGGCAGGGGAGAGGAGATTTATCTCGGGGCGTGCTGTGTGTTTGCTTTGCTTTCTGTCCTTCTGCAGGGTGTAGGAAAGGAAGGTTTGGAGTAAGCCAGCAGCACCATCCGGTGAGTAAAAGGAACGACCACTTCCACGTGGGTTAAAAAATCATTTATCTGTCTGTTTTATCTTCTGTGGGGAGTCTGGATCGTGCTGAGTGCTGGTCGTGGATGATAGGATGCATTCTTCTGCTGCCCGTGGTACCCAAGCAAGTTAACCAGAGCACGAGTGAATACATCACAGTGTGTGTGTTCAGCTGTGCTCCTCGGGTAACGGAGGCACAGTTACATCAGTCCCCCAGTCCCGCCACCCTAGTTAGGTGTCTTGGCTGTAGAGTGGCGGTGTCTCTCCATTTGGGAGACAATCCGTGTCAGGTTTTTTCTTTGTTTCAACAGTTTCTTTATAAAACTCTCTGTAGTTAAAAGATCGTTGTTAGCAGGTGGTGTACACTGGCGAAATGATAAAGGGAGAAGCCACGTCACTTTGATTTCAGTGTTATCACTTCGCTGCACCTCCAAAGAACGGCATTTAAACCTTCTGGATATTTTGTCCTGAGCTGGAGGTGATCTATAAACCTCTAAACAAGCGTGAGTCATCCTGCTCTTAAACTCACTGACTCTCCTGCGCTGAATAAATAGTGCCAGCCAAGGAAGGAGATTTCTCTGCAAAGAGCAGCTGAAAATGTTTTTAGATTTCTGCCGTCATGCCTGCGCTCCAGATGCACTTTGCATTCTCCGCTGTTCGAAGCACACGTCCGTGTGGACTGGTTGCCGTAAGGAGGATGCGCGTACCTTGAGTAAGTCGGACTGGGCTGAGCTGGGTGTGTGCTGTGGCCCTTAGGAAGGAGCTGATGCTGCGCTCCCAGCTGGGAATTGTAGAGCTGACCTCCCGGCAGAGGAAAGGCTCCGGGGAGGGATTATCTTGGAGATAAATCCTGAAGCCCTCCTGTCACTGCTGGGAAGAAGCCGGAATTTTGCAGATCTGCTTGGTCCTGGCTGGTGCAACCTGTCAAGCGCCGATGCTGCTGGTTCTTGAAGTTATAACTCTGCGTGTAGGTGTATATATCCTATCAGCTGCTCTAAAAATAAGGAACTCAGGCTTTTCTGATAATTTCTGTCACGGGACTGGTGATGCCTGGTTTCTGCTGGCTGTGCAGCTCCAGTGCCAAACTGTCAGATGGATGCCATCTTTTTCATTTACGCATCTGTCCCATGTGAGAATCACCAGCTTTTGAGGTTGTCTAAGAAATTTTGAAAATAATGCATTTGTCTTGCGCTAGCTTTAAAAAAAGCAGAATGCAGATAAATTAATTTTAGGAGGGATGGGTAAAGAGAAACAAATACTGTATTTGTTAGAAAGGGAGGAACACACTTTTTTGATTTTAATTATGTAATGCAGAAATTTGTCTCTTTGGTAATTTGAGCGTATAAGGTACATTTACGTTGGGTTTGAGAAGAAATTGTGTGTGTTGGGGGTTTGTGGAGGGTGCATGCTGGCAGCTGAGACAGTCCTGGCTGCAGCAGGTCGAGGAGCGTGTGTTGTGTCACCTCTTTCCCAACGCCCGCTGGGACCAGACGGTCCTGTCCCGTTCTGGAGTGGGTGCAGGACAGTGATGCTCGGATGCATTGGAGACCGTGATGGGCAGCGGTATATTCTGACTTGTGTGATCGCCTGCAGGTCAGCAGGATAAAGCAGTGCTGCTGTAGTCTCGTTAGGCTGATTAGACTGTGGACAGAGATCTCCTTTGTTCTTCTGTTGGGCTTCCTTTAACCTTTTCCAGCAGAACTGTTCCTGTGAAAGCCGCTGCTCCCTCTGCTGAGTGTAGTTGACATTTTAAGCTTCTGCCTGGGTGCCGTGCTAGCAGGCTGCCAGGTCCAATTCTGGTTTTTGTTACTGGTTAGTCGGGAATGGAGTAAATTGGGAGGCAAGCTGTCAGTGTGTGCCATGGAGAGGAAGGCTTTGCCATAGTAATGCAGCAGAATGAGAAGAAAAACATCTTTGTCTGGATATGTTATAAATTGTTGCCTTTTCTTATATCTGAGCCTTCTCCAAATTTTTCTTTAAGAAATATTCCTGTTCTGGCGTAAACAATACCCTGTTTCCATGGGAAGGTGAGTTCTCTGGACTGTCAGGCAGAAGAGACGTGTGACGAGAGCTGTAGCGTCAGCCTAAGGGCTCCGTGCAGCCCACCGCTGCAGACAGCGTTCGTCCGTGCCCACGTGATGTTCTCTGGCTCCTGATTATGCAACACGATGATGACAGGACATAAAAATGTTCCTGCAGATAGAACAGAGGTTCAGACAAAATTTCATCAGTTCAGAGTTTCTTCTAAGGCATCCTTAAAATAGCATTGGTACATTGTAAAACTTTTGTAAAAAAAAAAAACCAAAAAACCCTGTAAATTCTTGCAAACTTTTTTTTTGCAGTCTGCTGAAAAATGGAAAAAATAATTTGATAAAATAAATGAGACGTAAGACAAAAGACAGAAGTTATGAAGAAGTTAAGATGTAGGATATGTAGGGGGAAGAAAGAGACTGAAGAAAGTGATAATGCAGAGGAGGGTAGAGAACGGTGGCGGGGACACTTTGTGGAAGTGGCTGTGTAGAGACGGTGGCAGCTTCTCAGTGGTGGCAATTTATTATTACTGATCCCCTCGGCTTTGCTACAGATGTGGCTTGGCAGGGAATGAGGCGGGGGCTTGGTCTTCCAAAGTGTGCCACGTGCCAGCCTCCATCTCCGTGTCCTGGGCTCCCAGCTCAGCTGGTGTTAGTGAGACAGACCGGACGTTCCACGGCTAGTGGTCCTTATTTAATGCCACAGGTTGATGGCAATAAAAATGAATTTGTTGTCTTAGTCGTTAGTCTTCAAAGAGAGAGAGTGGTTTTTTGTTCTTTACATGCTCCCTGTGCATTTGACGGTGGTTACAGCCATGGAAGAGGAATGGCACTGCTGGATGCCGTAGGCGTGCAGCACAGGAGCCCTCCTGCACTCCGCCTGGTTTATTTCTGATTTCCAGGAGCCTGCCCAGTGCACAGTGCGCTGGTGTGAGCAGCTGCCCAGCACAGACATCCGCTCTGTTTATCAGCCAGGCAAACCCCACAGTTTGGGGGTTAATGCAGGATTGCACATCTTGGGTGCTAGACCCCTCATTCAATGCAAAAAGTTAAAATGAAATATTCCTGGGCTTTGGTTCTGAGCACTGAGTGCCTGTTATTTCAGTAAATGTTTCTGTGCGTTCAGTGCTTTCGAACACCAGGGTGTTCCCTTAAATGGGAATACGGTTGCTTCGCTGTGAGCAATTCATGGCCTGAAATAATAATTCCATTTATCTGCTCAGCATCTGATCGCACTGCCTTTCAAAGCAGAGGAGTCTGCTGAAGAGAAACATTTGAGCTGCGGAGAACAGGAAAGGGAGACAACTTGGATTTTTCCAGTGGTCTGATTTTAAACATTCCTCCCGAACACACAGGAAACGTGTGAATATAAATAATGAAAGAAAAAATGCTGCACTTCACTGTGTAACAACTTTTTATCTGGAAAATACCGGTGGAGCTGGTATACCTGACAAGGCTTTGTTTTCCGAAGCCCTGTGGATGGACACTCCTTTTCCTGGTGGGTCAATGCTAAAACTGTTGCTAAGAAAAAATTAATTGGAATGCCCATGCCATGGATATCACAGCACATCCCTTTTCCTCTTATTTCCTTATTTTTGCTTCCAAACTTTTAAAATGCTGTCTAATTTCCTAGCACACAAGTTCCTGCAGCTGGAACATCTGGACTTGAGCACGGAGGGCTTGCTGCATGCTCAGAGAAAGGTGTTCCCCCAGTTGTGGGTGTGCGGGAGCTGGGCGATGCTGGGAAAGGTTAGTGGCAAGCACGGAGAAGTGAACCGGTAGCTTTTCCGCTGGGAGGATCCTGACCAGTGATCCAACAAGTTCCCCAGTGGGAAGCTGAGTTAAGCACTGCCTAAATTACTGGAGAGAGGTGGCTGTCGTATCAGTTTGCCAATGGGTCCACAATCGTCAGTAAATTTTACAGAAAATGGAAATAATTCTGCTCCGTGTTTCTAGACACCAATTTCTGCCTGAGTATATTCTTTCATTTATGTTCGTGTGCTTTAATGTCTGTACCCTCCCATACCTTTCATATGGTGAGGGATCAAGAGAAATTGCAATGAGACCATTTTTCTAGAGAGGACACCAAGGAATTTAGGGTTGGGTTTGTGGGTGGTACTGTACGTATAGCTGCTTAGAAAATACCAACCTGAAAATATTATGGCATGGGTGGTCTAATATTTCTTTTTTCTTTTTTGATAGCTAATTCTCATTTGGGTATTTTTTTTTTTTGGTAAAGTCCTAATAAAGGAGGATGTTAGCAACCCGCAATTGCATGATGGAGAAATGTGGTTTGAAGGATTTTGAGGTGGAGGTGAAGAGCAATGGAGAGGGTCTGTGTTAGTTATAAGGCTGTCCATGTATTCTCCTTCAAAGGACAGGAAGAAAGAGACCATTAGAGAGGAACAAAACTGCTTTAATAACATTTTTATAACAGCATAGATGTTAACAGCATGGGCTGCGTAATGCGGTTTGGTTTGTTTTGAAGGTGAACTTAACGATCAGTGCTGCTTTAGGAAAGGGAAATGGTGAAACCTAAGGTCATCGGTGAGATCAGTGACTAAATTTACATTCCACTTTTTAAAGGTCTGTTAAAATACAATATATGTCCCTTAGGTGCCATTTCTAGAAGGAAAATTTAGACTAGGCGTCAGCCTGTTCCCAATGGAAACCTTTATTTCAAGATCCAAGAGCAAAAATGACTGGAATCATCACTGGATTTTACTGTTACAGCCTTTGGAACATTAATTTTATTACAGGAGCTGGGAATCAAATGGAAACATAAATGCTATCTATCCTTTTCTTTTCTTTTCTTTTCTTTTCTTTTCTTTTCTTTTCTTTTCTTTTCTTTTCTTTTCTTTTCTTTTCTTTTCTTTTCTTTTCTTTTCTTTTCTTTTCTTTTCTTTTCTTTTCTTTTCTTTTCTTTTCTTTTCTTTTCTTTTCTTTTCTTTTCTTTTCTTTTCTTTTCTTTTTTCTTTTCTTTTTTCTTTTCTTTTCTTTTCGTTTGTTTTAAAGGACTTGTCACAAGGACAGTTCACTGTTAAACATAACCAGTTCAGGTGTTGTCAAAGACACATTATTTTATGGGGCGAATAACCAGATTAGTTCATACTTTTGTATTCCCTCTTCCTGTAAATGACAGCTAAATGGGAGTAAATGGCCTGTCTGTTTCCAAATGCCACTTTAGCCACCTGCTTTCTGAACTCCAGAGATGCTCGCTAACAGCCCTGGTGTGACTTTCCCTCCCTGTGCTATTTATCGTTAATGCAAGAAATCGTTTGTTTCTCAAACTGGTTTTCTTCCGGGAAATTAGGGATGTATGCCTCCTTTCAGAGTTGACCTTCGGTGTTTCTAACCCACCTGTGATCAGAAAAAGAGAGGAATTGCGGTTCCCCCGCTTCCACCGGGACGAAGCCCCGATGGTTCTGTAAAGCTGCAGAGTGCGGTTCGTGGGGTCTGCACGGCACTGATCTCTTCCGCGAGGTTTCTTTCAAGCTGTGAGTTTGCAAGCCCGTTACCTTTGAGAAGGTTTGTGGCTCGCTGTCTTCTGGTGTCTCATGGGGCGAGCTGGCTGAAGGAGGTACCGGGCACGCCCGACAACTGCTGGTGACAGTGAAGAGCATGGAGGGTGACATGGGACTTGCAGAAAAGCTGGAGAATCCCTGTTGATGTGATTGCCCTGGGTGAGTCCCTGAAGGGGAGATGGCTTGTGGTGAGGGAGGGCAACTGGCTCCAAGAGTTGTGATTCCAGCCTGCCCCACGTGGGACAGGAGGGACAGAGGATGGGATGAGGGTAGGGAAGAGCAGGTACTCAAGGTGTTCCTCCTCCACGGAGTTCCTACGGGTAAAAGAAAACAAACCCAAACCCTTGATGTAGCTCCTTGACAAGCTGAGCAGCTCCAATGAAGGGAGTTGGCCATGGCAACGTGGCCTCTTCCACAGTCGTGGTTCACAGGGTAGAGGAAGGTCCAGAGGCACCTGCAGGAATAAACGTTCAGCCTTCTTTTGTATTGATTTCGGAGCCGAATTGATGCCCATTCCTACGACATACAGTTTTATCGCAGGCAGGCGTTGTTTCAGAGCACAGCACCGGTGAAGCCCTCTCCTGGTTTGGCGGTTGTGAAGGCACCGGTAACGCTGGGCTGACAAGAGATGAACCGTGGTTCTGAGCCAGGCATTGACCAGGGAGGTGGGTGACGTCCATGGCACGGCCAGCGCTTGCTGGGAAGGTCACTCAGAGAGTTGATTGCTTTTGCCGAGGGTTACTGGGATCAGAGTGACTCTGGGAAGAAGTGTTTGTTGAGAGGTGCTGTTATTTCCTAACACAGGGCTTGTTGTGCTGAGTACAGGAAAATGGTAAAAGCAGCTTTTCCTTTTGGTGTGTGGTGTCTGAAAATAGCCACAGTTTCTGCATGGAGTGGGCTTTTTGCTTAAAGACCGGAGACAGCATTCTGACTATTGAAGGTGCTTCTTGTTTTTTTTGTCTTGGTTTTAAAGCTCTCTCATTTTCCCATAAGCAGATTAATATTTAAAAAAAAATCCAGCTGGCTTATAAAGACACGAGCTCATTATGACATTAACAGAGGGGATATCTTTTGTTTTAAAGCCATTTGTGGGGAAAAAAACCCACCATCACCACCAAAAACTCCCAAATAGGCAATGATGCTCAGAGATGCTGCGTGCAGCCAGGTGTCTGCGTGACCTCTGTGGGGATCCGGAGAGCCCAGGGCTGGCTGTGGCGAGGGGCTTCGGGACAGTGGGCATGGGTCCAGCATCACGCACAGCGTCTTCAAGGCTGGAAGAATGAGGATGTTTTTTTGGATCCACCCTTAGGAAATCTGGGGAAGGAAGTGGAAGGAGGGAGAAGTCATTGCCTTATTAATTGTTTCTCCTACGTTCTGTTGCTGAACAATTGTTGACTTTTAGGACTTGCCTGTATAATTGTAAATCTTTAAAATGGCAACGGAAGATCTGTCACATGCAGGCTTTTTTTTTTTTTTTCCTCTCCCCTGATGTTGCAGGTAGACTGAATAAGGTGGTCACACCACAAACTAAAGCACACAGGCATCAATAATATTTTACTTTTTGTGTGTGCGTGTGTGATGCCTCAGTCTGCGGAAGGATCTGGTCTGTCCGTTGGGTTCTGCTTTGCTCTCCGTGCTGCTGCCCCTCTGTTGCTCTTTCCCTCCTGTTGCTCCGACAGAACAAAGCAGATGCGGGTGGGGGTATGGCCGGTCAAGGCTGCAACCAGAAAAACCCTCTGAGAGGAAAAAGCGGAGCCCTGAGTCTCGAGAGACTGCATGGCTGTCCGTGTCCTGCGGCTCATTGCCTCCCGAGGGAGGGAATAAGAAAGGGAGGAGGAGAGGGGAGGACCTGAGGATGCAGGAGGCACGGGAGAGCCCAGATGGACCATCGGGGGGGAGAGGAGCCTGCTGGAGGGAGAGAGGGTGAAATGAGAAATGACGTCCTGGCTCTGTGGGACCCATCCTTCCCCTGCCCTCCTGAGTGAAGGCTTCTCTCGGGGGGTGATAATCTCAAACTGCTGCCGGGATAAAGGCCAGAGAAACAGAAAGGGAGTGATTCTGTATCGGAGTGTTGTGTGCAGCCAGTTTAAATGGATTTCGTAGCCGTGGCTTGTGTTCCTGATTGAAATGCACAGGCTGCTACATCTGCAGTAGTTCTCCTGATATTTCTGCTCTTGGGTGCTTTCCAAAATCTGATTGCTTATATTATTTCTCCATCCATCTTTTCTTCTTAAATAATAAAAAAAAAAAATCCCTCCCACAGAGAAAAGTCCATGTAAAAATAGTGTTGAAGTGGCTTAGCTCAGTGCCATGAATTTTCTTGTCTGGGGTTTTCTTGTATGCTCCTTTAGTTCTGGAATCATGGGGGGAGTGGGGCAGTATGGATGGAGAAATGTTGGAGAGAAACAAGGAGATGGGGATGGGGGGGGTCTGTGGAGCAGTGCCATCCGCTGGATGGGAGGAGGAGGAGGAGGAACGAGAAGGCAGCGAAGCCTGGGGAGCAGGAGGCTTGCTGTGCTTCCACTGGGTCAGCCAGGTGAGAGACACCACTTACTGTCTGCTGAGCCTCGTGTCACCTCGGGAAATGTGGGTCCTTCGTATGGGTGTGGAGATGGGGAGATGCAAAGCGCTGCAGTGAGTTAATACTGGATTTGTTTGGAAGCTTTCTAGGTGTTTGGACCCACACGGGTGCCTACAAATCTAGCCTCAAAATATCTACCGTCAGTAAAAAGCTTAAAATCTTAAAATTTGACTGATGATCTCATCCACCGTTGTACCATTGTGAACTTCATCTTAAAGCCTCGAAAATCCCTCCTCTGAAAACTTGGGAGTGTTTGTGGAGGAAAGCCCTCAGGCTTCCCAGGGCTTGTGCGATGCCCACCGAACGTGTCTCTTGGCATAGAACTGATTTGTGTTATCTCCTTCCCGTCAGCCATTTAAAACGACACTGGATTTCCCTTCTAGTGTCTTGAAGATCTCAATTAGACATCTAGTTGCTACGCAGAAGGCGTATTTGGCAGGAGGGTACAGCGAGCACACGGCTGTTTTAGGATGCAAAGGCGGTTTAGTTAAAAGGAAGGAAGCAAAGAAGAAATCATATCATCAGATGGCAGTGGGAGCTCTTTGGGAATTTGGTTAGACCTTTCCCGGGTATTGTAAGTACAGAATTTGAATAAGAAGTTCTCAAGCCTTTTTTTTTTTTTTTTTTTTTTTTTAATCTCTGCTAGATGCTGTATTTTAAAGAAATCTGTGCTGGCACTGTACTGATGGAGAAGATCAGCGTTGCAGGGAAGGAAACCCGCAGAAGTAGCGATTTGCTGCATTTGAGGTTTATCTTACGGCACTGCTGCCGTTGCCCAGTTAAAATCCTGCTGCTGCTGCTGTTTAAATGGGAAATCCTGACATGGCTGGACAGAATTCAGTGAACGTTTGTTTGTGCTTCTGAAATACATTAAATATGATGAAAAATAGCCTTGTGAAAGCAAGTTGAGCAGATACCAGGTTCAGCTGGCAGCTAACCTGATCACGCAATTATTGGAAACTGGAACGGCTCGTTGTTTCGGGTGGTCAGCGTTGTCTCGCCTTTGCTCACAGGACGAGGATCAGACGGAGCTCTGTGCTTGAGCAGACCTTGGTCTGGTGGGCATTTTCAGCAGCAGCAACACCTCACAGAGACAGTGCTTTGTCCTTTCTTTGAAGGGTGCCGGGAGAGCTGTGGTTTCCCCATGTGGTGGTTTAGCAGCTCGGTGGGTCACTGCAGCCAGAGATCAATTGTTGATGTGAACGGTGCATTCACCCATTTAACCTTGTTACGTAGAGGCAGACCCTCATCCTCCCCCAAAAAGGCACATGGGCAGATTTTTGATACCCAAGTCCAGAAGTGCCTCCTTGAAAGTCCTTGTAGCTGATTTGAGCAACCTCGTCTAGTGTTAGAAGTCCCTGCCCATGGCAGGGGGGTTGGAACTGGATGATCTTTAAGGTCCTTTCCAACCCAAACCATTCTCTGATTCAATAATTCTGTTATTTTACCCATTAACTTTCTTGAAGTAACATGTGTCAGCCATTCTGAATTCCTCGTTGGGCAATGTCATTTTAATTTGACTTCAGTAGGGTGAATTCTCTTCTTGTGTGCTTTGGCCATATTTTGCCTTTAGCTCCTTTTTTTCCCCATTATACCCATTTTACAGAATGCTGACTTGGCCTAACTTGGCTTTGATCTAAGATAGCTTTAAATTTTTTTAATGGGACTGTTTCCCCTTAGAAAAGTGCAGACTGATCTAAGTAGGTTAAAATTAAAGTATATGCTTGCTTACAGAACTGTGCAAGAATTGTTTGGCTTCCTTGTTCCAATTAAACTCCATGTTGTAAATCACTATTATTTTACCTATTTACTGTCATCAAAATGAATTGTCTTTTTACTTTATCATAACAGCATCCTGAAACCATCCGTGATTATTCTGTTCCTTCTCTGCTCTGCCCGTCCTTCCACTTCCCTCCCACACTCTCTTTAAACTTTTATTGCTTATTCTTATTTAAAAATATACATATATATAGGGAAATATTATGGGATGCAGATTTTTTTATTCCTGAAGAGGTTTTTTTCTTTTCCCATCTTGTCGTTGGTTTTCACACAGTGGGATTTAAGAGGACACTGGCCCTATCAGCTTTTTACCAAGTTACGTCACTTCTTGGTTTCTCAGCACCCTGTAAAGATGAAATGCAGTAGCTGCAGCACAGGTGAGGGGTCAGCTCTCGTACATAAAATACTCTGCCGACCCTTTCTCCTCGTGTATGTTACATGTCCTGTTTTTTCATAGGCTCAGATGACTATTTCTACCATATTAAAAGCTTTATGTGCTCAGAGTATGTGTCCTTTTATGAATTACTGAATTCCAAGCCAATTTTTTTTTTAATTTATTTTTTTCAGTATATGCTGCAGAATAAATGGAGCAGAAGGTCAAGGAACTCTGTATTTTGTCCACATAAATCATGAGTACCACAGTGTTGTGAATACGTGTCGCCTGGGCACCCGGGTATCGCGGAGCAGCTGTGGGATCTGCAGGAGGTCACTGTGGTGGTCGGTACCAAGGCAGGCACAGATAGGTGTGTGTAATTCACGTTTCTGCAGACTAGGAACAGGCTTTCCGGCTGATTTTAGCTGTCTACAAACGAGTCTTTCTATTCCTCTGGAATATTTCTATAAAAACACAAACCCGTCATTAATCTTACAGGCAAACTAAGTCACTTCAATCTGGATTTAATTTACCAAAACCATGCATTTTTCTAGAGGAAAGCATTATTTTAAACAACATTTAGGAAGCATAAGAATTTCCCAATACAAAGCTTGACTTCTGGGTTTTGACTTCAGTGGAAAGTTTTTTTTTTCTTGAGTCTAAAGCATTCTGAAAGTGGAAATCATGACTGCATGAAACACTGGAGCTTTCAAGTGGTGTGCTGGTTTTTTCTGTTGATTTATGTTCCTAAATTTTTCCTCTTCCTCACCCGTGGGTGAGAGGTTTTACCTTTCCATTCAAAAGAACAATTAATTAGCAAGGCTTAGCCATACTAGTTACTTTTTAAAAGAGGAAAAAAAGGAAAAAAACCCCCATAGTGAGACGAGGTGGATGCATCTTGAACTCCTGCCAGTGCTTCCTGAAAATAAAATCTGATTTACTCGTTCTTATTTTGCATTTAGATGAAAAACCTTTGATTTGTATGGTAGGCGTCTAAAATCTTGGCAGTTTTATTGCATGCATCTAAATGCAGTTTGCACATCTTAGCCTGGGTGCAGTTTTCTTACAAATTCAGGTAGCTGTTTGAGAGTTCTGCCTTGCAGCTGGGCTCTGGTTAGGAAGCTAAACTGGACTGAGGGAGAAAAAATCCTCCCTGTGCTTTGGAAACCCTCTGCTTTTGGATTTTTTAAATAGTGACATTTACTATGATGCTTGCAGATCGCTACTGTCTGGTAGTGGGTGTAGCTGCGGTGCTTGTAACAATGCTTCTGTCCGGGCTTTACTGATTTAAAAATAATAACAAAAACCCTGCAGGGTGGCTGTGTTCTGCAATCACCTGTTTCCACGTTTCTGCAACTCTATTTTGTGTCATTGTGAGTGCAAAAAAAAAATTAGGAGAAAACGGTTTCTTGTCACAGGCATAAATCTAAACGGTGATTCGAGGGAAAGTCATCCTTCGCACCGGCGAGGGCACGGAGCTGGACTGTGGTTTAGGTTGTCTTCTTGAATCCCAGTATCTGTAAGTCTCACCTGCAGAAGGAAAAAGGGAGACAAGGGGTGGTGATGCTCTACACAGCGTATCCGGGCGTCTGTAAATCTCTGAGGAAGAAAGAATAAAACCCCTGTGCTGAGTGCTGGGAGCTGTGGTCCCCGGGATCCTCCTCGGCACTGCTGCTGCTGGAGACACGAGGGCTCCAACGCTGCTGACTTGAGAGAGGTCACTCAAGCACAGGAGCTGCATCCTGAAAGAAAGCGAGGAAACAGCTGGGAGTGATCGTTTTGCTCTGGTGTTGCACAGGGATGTTTTGCTTGCCAGGAGCTGAGCCTTCAGGGGAGGATGAAGAGGTTTGTACCGTCCTGGGCACTTCCCTGCCTTTCAGGCATCGGCTGCTTCCTGTTCGCTAGCACGGCTTCTTACGAGGCTTCTAGATGCTAGTGAACAAATTTGCTATTGAAATGTTCTTATGGTGCAGCGGTTTGTTGGGTGACTGTGCAGAGGGATGCTAGCTGTCTCCTCCTGTATCTCAACGTGTGCGTGTGCCTGCTGAGCCGGCTGGTCCTTGGCACGCTGTGACCTGCCTCCACCGCTGGCTCAGGAAATACGCTTCTGCCTTCCTGGGGTGCTGAAAAGAGTCCGGATGCCTTCACTCCTGCAAATTTGTTCTTTCCTTTTACTACTGACATTCAGCTGGAGATTTACGTTGCGTTTGTAAAAGCAGAAGGTTGGATGGTATCTGTTGGTCAGCCGTGCTGGGAGTCAGTGGTCATCAGGATGGAGACAGCTGAGCCACCTTGCTGATGCTCTCAGCAGCAGGCAGGGACCTAGGGATGCCTGGCAGGAAGCTGGGAGAGACTCAGAAATGCGCAGCTGGTTTATTAAAGACTGAGCAGTGACACGCTTTGTCGTGCTGCGCTCTGTTTTAATTTAATTGACCGGCAACACTTGTCAGAAAAAAGTTCAGCGTCTGAGGAAAGCCTGACAAAATTGGTGATGTCAGGGTGAGTTTATTAAACACACAACTTACAAATGAACCTTCAGTCTGTACCTAACAAAACAAACTTTGCTCTATTTTAAAAAACTTTTTCAATATTTATTGGTGTCATTGCTGTGGGTATAAAAGTCCCTTCTTTCCTTAGGCAATTTTCTTTGTTGAAGTTTTGCTTCATATATAGGGGTATATATATATAGGGTATATAGGGTATATATATTTCATGATAGGAAAGACTGGAAAGTATCTTTTGCTATTTAAATATTTAAAATATTTAAAACCATTTAGTAAGGACTGGCGTATGGATTTATTTTGTCTGTCCCTGTTGTAAGTGAAGCGCCCACCCTGCCGGGTTGAGGCTCAGCACAGGGACCCCTGTGCCGCCCCGGCAGCCCACGGTCCCCACCCGGCACGGGCGCGGTGCTCAGGGCGCTGGCTGCCTGCTGCGGAGCTGGTGGTGCTCTAGAGATGCCTTATGTTCAGTAAATGGAAAAAATCCAAATGAACGGTGACACTTTGATTAAAGACAGATATTTTAAGATAGTGGAAGCCTGCTCTTCAAATCTCTGGTGGCTTCCAGCTGCCACCAACGTGCTTTGGTCGTTGGGTCATCAAAGCTCAGTGGCGTGGTAACGGGAAAAAGAGGATTATGGGGAAGGACCTGAAAGGAGCAGGACTGAGTCATTTTGAGAGGCAAAAGGGAACTTCACGTGTAAGGAAACTTGAAAAGAGAAATGGGCTGTTGTAATTCCTAGTTTAAAACAAAAGCTAAGGCGAGGAGAAGATTGCGCTGATGGGAGTGAAGAGAGCCTTAATGGCCCTGGTGAAGTTCCTAGGCGTTGGCCATTGTGAGCCAATATCCAAAATGTAAAAAAAATGCTTCACGTAGGGTAGATACCAGCGATGCCTCCTGCTTACAGCTCTGCGGAGCTAGAGCTTACTGAGAGCGGCAGTTTTCACTGTGATCATGTCCCGTTTATCTCCTGTCCCCACAGTTAGGGGGTGTTGAAATTACTGCTGAAATCTCAGACATTCTCACAATATAAAAAACTTGCATGCTCTTGAAGGGTTTTCTTTTTCCCTTTTTTTACCATAGTTTGTTGTCACCGGAATACCTTTGCTTGGGTTCAGGTTGAACATAATCTCGGTGCTTCGAGCCTCTTCATTCTCTGCTGGTTCTGGTTCTCCTGCGGCTCCTGCAGCTCCCGTGTGTCCTGGGGCTTCCCCGGCGCACGGTCCCTTCTGCCGCCGAGGCAGCGGGTCCTCAGCGCTTGTGGGCTGTGCTTGGAGGGTGGAGATGGAAAGAAATGTCTTTGCAACCTTCTGGGCACAAAGTTGTTGAAAGTGTTCCTCCTGCCACCGCAGAACTGAGGAATGAAGTAGTTGTGTGGGTTTTCCATTGGTTTTCACATCAGTGGGCACTGGTTCACAACCTGTCTGTTCAGATGTGAGCTTCTCCTTCATAGATAGATGGTACAACCTGTTATTAATCAGCAAGTGGCACTGCTTACTTTTTGGGATGACAAGTCATAAAAACATATACGCTGGAGATAGCGTTTTCTCGATAGATGCAATTAACAGAGTTCCCGTTTCTGGACGTGTCTAATGGGACCTTGACAAGGCTCTGGATGCCGGTGGGGCTGCAGCATCCCAGTGAAGGGAGCGTGGGCTGGCATCCCCAGGCACCCTGGGGGCTGTTCCCGGAGGAAATGCCGGTCACTGCTTTGCCTGAGCGGGGTGGAAAGAGAAAGCTGGTCGGGGTTAGCTGGAGCTGAGCACTTCGAGCAGGATGGTCTCCTGCCGGGAGGGTAGGAGGATAACTTTGTCTTGTTGAAGGACAAAATACTCCTGTATCTTTGAAGATAATTTTCTCTCCCATCTGGTGAAAGTAGCTCGAATGAACAAGTTTTCAGTGGAGGATGTGGCGTATACATCAAATAATGGTAAAAAAAATCCAGCTGATATAAAACTCACTTTATACAGTCCATACATTTTCTGCCCGTTTCGCTAAAATGCTAAAATGATACGTACTGTTCAGAATACCTGAGCTGTGCGTGAGTTGCAAGGCAAAAACTCAATTCTCCTTTGGCCATGCTGAGGACAGATTTCTCGTTTTGTCTAGTTCCTAACTTGCCTTTGACAAGTCAGGTGCTTCCACAGAGATTTCTCTCCGATATTAATATCTCCTGCAGAGCTCTCTGAGAACCAGTTTGTGTTCCTAGCAAGGGGAAAAGCTAGATGCTTTAGTCTCCTCGAGGAACAGCTTCTGTCTCCCCCTTCGCTGTAATGAGAGGCTGCCCTTTCTAAGTTGGTGCTAATTGCTTCATTTTGTGACAGTTGCTTTTTGTGCTGTGAGGACTTGCAGAGGAATATATTACGCACACATTGCGAATCTCCAGAATCTTTATTTCAAGGCTGAGCCATATTGCAGAAGCCTGAACACGCAGTATTTGTACCCATGGGATAACTCAGTTGCCCAAGGTGGGTCCTGTTTGGCTTTCGGGTTGAGGTGCCAGCCTTTGCCCAGTCCTGAATTCTCAGGGATGTCTCATCCCGTGTGTCTGGTGGAGTGAAGATAATGACGATGGATTGGTTTTATAGTTTGAAAGAAGTCTTTAAGTTCTTCCGCTGTGTACATCTCAAGCTGTATGAGCTACCGGGCAAGGCAGAAGAATGTGCAGATGTGCATTTCCATATCCTAGGGCGAGCCTGTCCACAGCACGTTCTTCCAACCCGAGCTGCGGTGCCGGCTGTGCTGACGCTTATTTATTGAGAGGGAAGAACTGGAACACACCAATCTGTGGTCCTGCAAGAGCGCTGTGACTTCCAGCCTCTCTGCCATGCCTTTGAGAAGTTAAAAGGCCCTTTTAGTTTTGACTACATCAATGTGTGTGTGTTATGATCGCATCTCCTGCAGCAATCTCGGGAACGGTCAGTGCCCGGGGAGACTGCAGCTGACTTGTAAACAGCTCAGAAAACGGGCGAGCCGGGGGTTGGAGTCAGAAATGTAAATGCAATCGCCTAAATTAAAGGCTACGGATAAAACAGCTTGGTTGATGTATAAATTACTTGCAATTAGCACAGAAGATAATTGATATTATGATATTATATGGAAAAATGCTGCGAGTTTATATGGCTTCACTGTGGAGGAGGTGTTCCCTGTGTCTCAGGGTGTGCTATGCGGCTCCCAGCCCACCGCCTGCACCTGCCTTTGGAAACTCTGAATTCAGTGCTCGGGAGAGAGAAGATGTTAATACTCCTTAAATCAGGTGAAGTAAAGGCTGTCCCGAGTGATGGAACTTACACTAGTTTGGACAGTTTGGATCCATCCTTATAAATAAAGTTACATTAGATATAATCCTACAGCATTAATGAGACAAATACGATTGAAATACAAATTATCATCACTTTAAAACCATTATGCAAATTTTTTTCTGTGCTGAATATGACAGAGCTGGAAGTTTCAAGACCCATCCAAATTGTAGTAAAATAGATTTGCATAAAGCATTGGAAGAGCTTTTGTGAAAATGGAACTGGTGGGAGTTATTTAAATAACAGTATAGCAGCTATTAGCAAAATTGCAAGATTCAAAATAGTAATTTGCTTTACACATCTCTTCTAAAACATGTCCAGGATCAAGATAACTGTCAGCAAATAGCACAGCATTGCAACCCACCCTCTCAAAATCCTGAAAGAAAAGAACAAGAGATTCTCATCCCTGACAAAACACATGCGCTGGTTGCAGAGCACAGTACTTCCAGCATCTAAAGCAGCTGTAACGTATTATCCAGCCACGGTGAAGCCATGTGAGCTTGTGCTCTTAATCCTTGCAAAAGCTTAGGCAGGAAAAAAAGAATGGATTGTGTACTGAGCTACATTGTGTATTTAGCATGATCGCTGCCATCTTCCTCTCCATCATCATCATCATCACCATCATCATGATCATCATCATCATCGTCCCTGCCACCAGTGCCCTCCCCACTTCTGCCCTGCCTCGTCCCCCTGCCGATGTCCATCTCCAGGCCCTGTGGCGTGCAGAGCGCTGCGACTCCTTTGCCCGCGGACTCACCTGCGCTTCTCTCGCAGGCAGTGAGAATGCCGTGTCACACTTGAACCACAAGTGGATTCTGGATTCTCCCGCTTGGAGTTCATGGATGTAACCTGGCAGCAAACAACTTACGTGTCTTCTGTAAATGCTCCTCCAAGGGTTTGCCTGTAGCAGTGCTGTCATGCTCCCAGGAATTATCACAAGGTTTGTGTTCATTTTCCTAAGTCTTTATTGCGTGATGTGCCCCTGAAACACAGGGGGCACGAGCATCATCTGTAGAACTTGTTAAAAGAGTGTTGCCTTGAAAAACCAATCCGTAAGGATGACTCAGAAGTGGAGAGAGGGTGGTTTCAGTTTGCTTTCTGGTGCTCTGATGGTTAACAACTGTTGTGTCTTTAATTTTGCACAAAATCGTGCGTTTTGCATGTTTGCTCTCCATGCTCAAAGGCGCGTGCTGGGGGTGCAGAGCAGGAGGTGACGCAGGAACGCCGCTGTTCTCTTGCACGTAGCTCCTGTGCCTGCACTGCTTTCTTCCCTGAAGCCGGGCTGAGCGTTGCGCTGTTGGTACATACCTGCCTCTTGTTCGCGTTTCCTGCCGTCAGATGATCTCATGAGCTGCTTGCGTTGTCAGAAAGCTCTGCTGCATGATCGACATGTAAAATAACAGGCTGAAGGGCTTTTCTGGGCGGGTTTCTTTCTGTTTGTCCGTCGGTTTTACCGGTGTTCTGTTCTCCAGCTGCTTTGTGGGGGTTGGTTTGGTTTCCCTCTTCAGTTCATGGTGGCCGGTTCAGATTTGAATTGAAAGTGCGTTGCACTTGGTTGTGTGCAGTGCGTACGTAGCCGTGCATCCTGAGGGATGATACGAGAGACGTCGCGTGCGTTTGAGTGGCTCCCTCCCCGTGAAACCCCTCCATCTCCCAGGGACCCTCGGCTCGGGGAATTTGTTTGCTGAAGTACCTGCATGCTTCCCAGCCCTAAAGGATGTTTTCTGCCCGACTCATGCCGTTATTTTCTGTACCTAGCCATACTTCTAGCCTGCACAATTATTTCCGTCACACAGTTATATGCCGTTCAAAGAAGTACTTCTTGGTGTTTGTTTCGAACTTGCTGCTTGCCTTCGTGCTTCTTGCATCTCCTGCAGCATCCAACCATCTGCCGCTCCCCTCTCCCGTGGCTAATGGCTGTAGGGGTCCCTGCATGGCTGCAGACCACAAGCCTTTTCCCTGCTCCCTCCAAAGTGCCGCAGCAGCCCAACCATGCCAGCCGTGTGCCGGTGCAGAGGTGGGTGGAGGCTGGGGGAATGGAGGGTCCACAGGGGAATCCAGTGGCCGGTCTGGGGGCTTGTCTGTGCAGACACTGCAGGGTTCAGCCTTCTCCTGCGGTGAAGTTATCAGACCTTTGCAGTGCTGTGTTGAAAACAGAAAAAGTAATTTACTTTTTGTTTCCAGAATCAGATGAATCCTGGCTGTCAACGTCAGTTAAAATCACATTTCTTGCTGCAAAGAATTCAAATTCCTAACCAGCTCTTCTGGGCATTCAAAGCTACTAAATGCATCTCTGAAGAATAAGCATCACTCCTCAAATGAATGGTTTTGCTTCTCCTATTAACTGTGTAGTAGAGTCTCTGCGACAGTCACAAGGGGTGCAGGGAGGTTTTTTGTATTCAGTAGATAAGAATGAGCTAGGCTTTCCTCCAGATCTTGGTTGCAGTAAGGGTTTTTTACTTAGAAATGCACAAAGACCGAATTGTACAGATTCCCAGCCCCTGGGATGCTTCCTATGCATGTTTGTTTCCACCATAAATGCTTTAAATGTTGGGTTTTTTTTCCTTTTCTTTCAGACTGGACTACCAGTGATGCTTGTTTTAAGTGCTTTCAGGATCTCCTTAGAGAATAATGCCTTATTTTTATTTTTCCGTGCTGCTTTACAAAAATTCACTTTGCAATTATTCCATTAAAAAGTGCATGGATTGTATTAGGCATGGAATGGGTTTGTGACGGTGAATGCCAGGGATGAAATCCTGATGCTCTTCACACCTACAGTAGACTTCCCAGGGCATTCAGTAGCCCAGGGATTTCAGGACTTCCCATGCGTATGGAGTGCCCAGATCTCTTGGTGCTTGATGCCCAAACACCCAGCCACCTGGCCGCATTTTTTTTTTGAGGGAAACAGTAAGAATCTGCTCAAAGTGACCTGTTCCTGGGAGGTGCTGCTGGGGAGCGCGGGGTGCCAGCTGCTCAGGAGGAGGGAAGAGCTGGAGCCATCTGTGAGGCTGTTTAAAACTTTGCAGTTGTGTGCAGAGTGCGGAAAAAGAACTGAAGTGCACATTCAAAAGCTAGTCAGTGTGTCTACCTACAGGTACGTCAGGTCACACAGCTTGGGGATTTACACGTTCCTCCTGGATGAGCGGAACGAGCAAATCCTCTGTGATGGGTAGCGGGCGGGATGCTGAGAGGCAGGTCTGGGCTTGGTGCCTCCGGTAGGTGAGAGGCACTGAGGAGTGACCGCGGAGGTGGGCTTGGGGGCAGATGGGGTGGGTGAGATAGAAATGGAGGAAATGGGGTTTTAAAGGGTTATTAGCAATAGTGCAGTTCAGTTACACAAACAGGCGTGCTTCTGCCAGCAGCCAGCAGACAAGAATAGTGACCAGGGTTTCACACCTCTCAAGGGCTGCAGATTTTCCTTTTTTTTTTTTTTT
>WKFP01014368.1:1328121-1354042 GCA_011057875.1 Pterocles orientalis | reverse complement strand
TTTTTTTTTTTTTTTTTGTTTGATAGTTTTCCCTCCTCTGGAGCTCCTATAATTTAAGGATAGCTGCAGAAAAAAAGACATTTTTGCCCCTTCTCCTTCAGATGGCAGCCAATTTAGGGCTTTGTCCTTGCTGTCCAACACGCATTTCCAAGCCTGACTTTGCAATCCTCGCTGGCGTGCTGTCTGCCAGCTGCTGCAGCACCGTCACCTTGGGTCACACCAGGCAACGCTGGAAGACCTGGGTTGCCCGCTGTTGAGAAGTTAGTTGAAGGCTGCCGCAGAATACATAGAGTAAAAGATGAAAGAGATTTGGCGCAGTATTCTTCTATCTTTTATTTGTTTTTCTACAAGTAGACAGCCTGAAACAAAGCAAGAACCAGGAATGTCATCCCGAGGCATTTCACGTAGATTTCTTTCTGAATAAATTTTGTTTTAGCCCAGCTGTGTAGCTTTAATATATATATATATAAAAAGAAAAGAAAAACCCCCCCCAAAACCCCAAACCAAATGCAACGTGAAGCAAGATGCTGGACACGGGTCAGGCTTACAAGGAATTCATTCCCTTGGCTTTCTGTGCAGGACATGGTGGTCAAGTGGAGATGCAGTTCAAAGGCTGCAGTGTTTTTTCAAACTGTTTTCCAGCCGTGACTGTATCAATGTACAGTTCAGGTGGGCGATGCATTTGAGGAAGCTGCTTGCTTTTGTCAAGTGGCTCCTGTCCAGTTGTGTCCTTACTTGAACCTGGGCGCTGCGCCGCTGACCCTCTTCTTGCAGAGGCTGGATTAATTCAGACCCTGCGTCTGTCTGTCCTTCCTGGCGGTGAAAGCACTGTCACCATGGTCTCTCAAGAGCAGCTTGACAATATTACACGCACTTGCTTGTCTTTCGTGCTCTTGTTCTTTAATTTTGGTACTCGAGTACCTGGGACTTACATTTAAAGAGCCTTCCACTTAAATTACTCTGGACTGCAGGAGCAGATAGCTTTCTGGACATTAATTTGCTATAGGCATTTCAACCGAGTCTTTTATGAATCGTAAGTCACCTGAAAAAGTCCGTGTGACATTTTTACTGCTCAGCTGACAGGTATTATCCCCTGTGTGATTCTAGAAGAACAGACCCAGTAGATTTGCAACAACAATCTGGTATTCCCCACAGTGCAGCAAGCTATTTTATTAACTACCTCCACACTAGTTCACAGCTTTATTAATTGAACTGTCCTTCAGACAGCCTTGGTGGTGAATGTCTTTATAACGTAGTTGAGAATATAAATCATCATGGTATTTTTCAATTTGTTTAATTTATTTTAACTCACCCACTGTCTTCCTCTGGGGCAGAGCATGGAAATGCGTGATGCAGGACGTACGTACCTTTAGCAATCTTTCAGCCTTGGTTTGAGGTTATGGGTGTAGCTTCTTTGCCCACAACTATTTCGCACAGCCCAGAAGCAAGACATTGTAATCACAGCGGAAGCTTTGGGCTGAGATAGGACACTACTCCTTGAAAACTAGTTATTTTCTTCCCCCAAATCATCCTTTAAATCTTCAAAGATTTCAAGTCACAAGGAATTATATAAACTCTTTATGTCACCTGAAATTTGTCATATTCCACAATGTAGCAGAATTGAACAGGATAATGGAACACCATTTCCTTGTTAATGAGTCACTGAAATATTCCCGGCTTCGTGGTAGGTGAACACATCTGAGCAGTTTCAGCCAGCAGGCTTAAAGCTAGAACTGCTCAAAACACGGTCTGAGTCTCTGGAGCATCGTTTCAAACAACTGAGCTTTCGTGTCCTCTCACGCAATGTTTACCCAAAGAGGACGCCCTGCCCAGTCTTCTCTTGATGTGTCAGTGCTCACAGAAGTATTCAGCTAGTTCATCCCGAGCTGTTTGGGATGGTGCCCCCACTGACTCCATCTAAGAGTCCATTGACGAAGATCCTCAATGCAAAGATCATTTTATCGCAGTGCCGTGTTGTTCTTCCCGTATCTGTAGGGCTCTTCCAACAGCAGGAGCTCATGTGAGCATCTGGGGTGTATGGAGTGCTAGTTGTTCATTGCTTCTCATCATGCCAGTCTTAAAAGTCATTAAAACGAGCTGCCATGGTGACTGCCCGCTAAAATGGACGCAGTTCGTGGTTATAGCGGAACCTGGCAAGGCAGGATGCCACCTAGCGCAGAAGTTTAGGTGAGTTCAGGAGTAATTAAGGCAAAACCGAGGCTCCAAGAGCTAAAAAAGATGCATCATCTAACTCAGGAAAATCGTCTCCCAGAGTTTCCTGGAGGCTGGAAGGATGTTCTGGGGGAGGCAGCACTGCGCACCTGCCTGGACTCTTTCCATGGATGGAGTTGTTAGAGACAAGACGTTTGTCATCAGCTTTGAAGCAGTGCAGCGTTTCGTGTGTGCGGGAGGGATGGAGGGATGCTGTCATCCTGAACCGTTTGTGCAGAGGCATTGGAGCTGAGGAGCGTTGCTTGATCATCACTCGATAACGATTTTCCAGTCTACTAATAGCAGTAGTTATGATGGTATTTAATCTGTTAACCCCCTAACCTCGCAGATTCCATTCTCGGTGCACAAACCCACGTTGTTTATCTGCAACCAATACACGGGAAAAATGTCTTAGAAACAAGGAAGCACAGAGTTAAGAGAGAGGCTGCTTAGCATGAAATTGTTAACCTGATAAAATTATCCTTTAGCACTACAGAACTTTATAATTTTGCTTCACTTGCTTAAAAATTCAGAATTATTCCTATCCCTTAATCTCAAATCAGTATTTCCCTGCAATGCCTTAAACCTCTTTTATTTCCAGGATCAAATCATGTAGTCAACTGTACACATTTATAGAGACTTAATTTAAGAAAAATGTTGACAGAGTCCAACGTGGAATGATAATTATTAATACCTTCCTGCCTTAAATTGCCTTTAGATTGAAGAAGAAGTCCCAGTCGGTGGATATTAGTGGGCCAGGATGCAACCCAGTGGCAGGTGAAGCTCAGACCCCTCAGCCCAGTAAATCTTTGCTTTCCACTAAGACAGCGACTTCTGAGGAGGAACAGAACAACACCGCGAACACCCAGAGGCGCAATCCCCGGAGGAGTGAGTTGAAGAGATATTACACCATTGGTGAGTTTACTTTCCCAGAAAAAATCCAATATACGTATTAAAAGGCAAGGCTTTCCTGTTTATTTGTGTTCTGTTTCTTTTGGTTAATTGCGGTTGGCTGCTGAGATGACCATTGCCCACAGCAAGCAGTGAGGTGTCATGTCTTAATGCTGATGTCAGACTGCTCTGAAGAATTAACCTGTTTTATCTTGCACCATTTACATTAATTCTTTCGTCCACTTTTTTTTTTTTCTTAAGAAAAGTGTTGAAGAAAGCATAAAAGCAATTTTGGAAGGAAGCACGTAGGAAGAGTGTAATTGCCTTTGACAATGGATTACGTCAGAGTTTTGGCAGAGGTTGTTTGTTTAGAAGCCCCCCCTGAATATTTTGGTTTTCTGGATATTCTTCTGGGATTTCAGCATCTTCATGGTTCTTATAAAACCATCTTAGGCACTCTGTAGGATGCTTCATAACTTGCTTCCCCATAAATCGTGTTGAGACTGAGCCTGACTGCTTCCTTTGGCAACGTTTTGCTTCTCACCTGGTTGGAACGGAGCGGAGACTGGCCTTGTGTTGGTTGTGCCGGGTTCGTTGCTGCTTGTGAGAGGCGGATGTGCTGGTGGGAGTGGTACGAGCAAGAGGGATGGATGCTGATGCTGTGCTTTGCAAATGTCAGTAGACTGAAGAAAAAAGAGCTATGTGTTTTCATTGTGGGTTGTGTGCTGGTGGATCATTGCAGTACAACGGGATAAGTTCTTCTGCAACAAGGTAACTGCTTGTTTGTCTTCATCTTGTCTAAAAGGTAAAGAAAAAGGTGTTGCCTTCAACATCGATCTCCACATTTTGATAATGAAGGCTGTATTTTAGGTGGTGAATGGTTGGATGTGATTGCAGGTTTTGATGCCCTGCATTCAAACTGGGCTGCACCTTCTGAAACCTCAGGGAAGTTTCAATTGTCACTCAAACCTGTCTGCCCCAAAATCAATGAAAATGAGGCGAACTGAAGTCATTGATGGCAGAGCTGTTCTGGTGTTGAGTCGATGGCTTTGGTAACTTGAGAGAATCAATAATTGTCTTCTTAGAGCTCCCATCAACCTCAGCATATTTTAGGTTAAGACCTGTATCACCCCCTTGGTTTAAAAGTCATTTTCTGTGACTCGTCTCAAAAATGATGTGTAATAGCCAAAGTCTAATCAAAGAGTTTGTTGCTTTCTGAGGATGAATGTACTGACACACCTGCACTAGGCTGTGACTCTAAAAGAGAAGAATATTGGATTCTAGTGACGTTGTGTGTGCAGTTGGCTGTTAAATAGCTTCAACAAGCCCATCACACCTGGTGCTGACCTAGTACAGTTGCCCAGGCTTTACCTTGGTTTGCCCTTGTTTGCCTGTTGTTCTCTACCAGAAGCAATCTGTGTCCAAGGTGGAGCAACACGAACTAACCATTACTGTGATAAATGGATAGGAAAATGTCTTTGGAAGCAAAGGCTCTCAGCTGGCCTTGCTTCTTTTGTTTTAAAATCAGTATTCTGTTAGTTAACCTCAGACCCAGTTGGCCAATGACAGTGTCTATGGTCGTGACTGGTGCGGTTTGAGGAGACAAATGGCCGTTGCGGTTTGGGTTACCCTCATTTTCTTTAACAACTTATTTCAGTAATTATCGTGATCTTCAAAGTACTTTATAGTAGACACGAGGATGGAGTCCAAATGCGGATATATGAAAGAAGTATGGCATCTGTCTACCGTGAGCAGGGACAGGCGATTGTCTAACAGGTTGTGTTCCTGAATACTCTGTAGCACCAGTATATTTTTAAATTTTTTTCTGTCGCCTAATGCATACACAGATTTACATCAGACCTTTCAAAGCTGAATGTGTACAGAGGAAGGAATATCCCAGTAATTCTAAGAGGTTTTCAGATGCCGTCAGCACGGCTCCCACTTCCGAGAGCTGTCCACAAGATACTTGCTTTGCCTTTCGCCTTCCTCCCAGGCTGCATCTCGGATGCTTCCCAAACTCAATGAGTGCAGCTGCACTTTTTAAAAGTGGGGAAAAAGTAGGTAAGAGAGAGAACTGGGAGGAACAGGCAATGGGGAACGTGTTGTGAGCTCGGATGAAATGAAAGAGAAAAAGGAGAGTCAGTGAGGGGGAGAGCACTCCTCCATATGGCAGGCTCAGCAGGCAGGAAGGCTTCTGCACCTCCAGTGCTGAACTGGTGTGAAGAAATGGAGTGGGAACTCCTAAATTAATAGGATGAGTGTAGGGAAAACAGTCTGGATGGTGGGTTGGTTGAAGTTTTTTGGAGGACTCTAGAAACAGCACTCGAGACACTTAAAAACCTAAATTTGGATTTTTTTAGATGCTTCAGGCACTTAAAAATTCAGGCCACTTGTTCAGGCAACTCTATCGAAAGAAAAAGAAGGTATCTGGGTCTTCAGCACTCTCAGAAGTGGGCAGGAGTATCCCACAATGGAGAACCCTGAGTTCGAGGGAGCGGGGCTGGCTCAGCTTAGTGCCGTGTCCAGGCTGCCACTCGCTCTTCGTAGCTGGGCTGCAGCTACCCAGGCGCAGCATCACCGCTGTGCTGCTTGTGGGACCCAAGGGAATGGTTGTAGGACCGTACTTCATGGTATGATGCCTTGTGATATATTTTTTTAGCGATTTATTAAGGTGGCTGGTGTTGCTACCCTATAAAGACCTGCACTGGAGGTACGTGCTCTGGTTCTCATGAAGCCATTAAAAGTGCTTAGATACCTCTAAGAGGATCCACCCCATGGGCTGTCTACCTGCTGACCCTGGCTTTGTAGGTGTGAAAGGCCTTCCTTTGTTCTCTTTGCCATTAAAATGAAGCTGCAGCACTGGTATACAGTAAATACATTATTTAAAATACAATGGTTGCATGAAAGTTTTTTCCCGATTTCAAGAATGGGGCAGAAGAAATCATGCAGCAGAACCGTGGTTCGTACTAGGAAATGTTGTTAGAGTACAGGGGAGAGGAGGAATGCAGAAATTTTTATTATATCTTCTAATACCTTGTAAAAGCCGTAATGCAAACATTGCTGTACAGGCTTCTGCTAGCCCAGCTTATTTTATTTAGGAGACAACTCTCCCCCATCTCAGGAGGCATCTTTTATGCCTATAGTCCCTATCTTCATTAGAAAGTGTTGGTGCCACAGCTGCACACACCCAGTAATTCAGACAGAATACATGGGGGGGTGTGTGCACATAATATCCAGCATAAAGACACTGGGGAAATGCTAATTGCCAAAGTTCCCTTCACTCCAGTGGTTAATTTTTTAAAAATTTATTTCATGTTCCACTTGTTTTTTAGAAAAAAAAAGGAACAAGCCCTTCTCCAATCTTTCTTGCAAATGAGGTATATTCCTTGAATATCAACGTGCTACCTGCTCAGAGTGGTGGAATTAACGGATACAAAATCAGTGAGGAAGAAAAATCGAGCTTTTGGGATAAGCAGCTCTGAATAAATACATATTAATTGACTGAGCTTCTAAAACAGGTGTCTGCTAGCTAATGGCAAAGTGATAAATAGGAAGAGGCTCCTGATCTTGTTTGTCAGAGACAAAGTTTCGGCAGTTAGTCACGTTAAATTTCATTGGGGTTAGTTTAGTCACTACTACTAATAATTTATTACTTCAAAATGTATTGTTGTGAGAAGCTGGATCTCCCGAGGACTTTAATGGCGTATAAATGTAAGGAACGACAGGTCAGCAGAATTATTATTAATACACAAAACGGTGTAAGAGAGTGTTTATAGAACGATAGAGAGTAAAATAGAGGAGATTTTATGGGGAAACTAAAACAAAATCTTTTTTTTCCAAGTGGTTAATAAGTCCCAGTCTGTTCCTCCTGATGTGAAAGGGAGAACTAAAGGAAAAGTGATCAGCTTTTAGTGGATGTGACTGTATCTAACCCTTGTACGATGTACTCCCGATTGGGTCCGGTTAAGTCATGACTTTCACAATGACTTGGAAGCATCAATAAAAATCGTGTTGTTTACACGATCAGTAGATTCACTTTCTTTCTGTTGCCGTACATCCCAGGCTTCTTCCATAAAATCATCCCTTTAAAATGAACCAGAGCTACCAGACGACGGGTGAATTCATCCGCGGGTGTTACTGACTGTGTGGTGCCGCGCTGCCCGCTGCTGTGAGATGACTGCGGGAGCACGCTCAGTTCAAGGGGGGATGCTGTGTGTCAGAGATCTCCTCCTGATGGAGCTGCCGGACTCCAAACTGGAAAAGGAGAACGCTGCTGCACCTGCAGGTTTATCCCTGTTTACAGCCAGGCTGACACTCCTCCGGGGTTCATCCCACGGGACTATAGCTGCTATTGCAGTCACTCATTAAAAACAAAGTTAAGGGCCTTCCTCTTGCCTTTCCTCTAAAAGAAACAGCAACCTTATGTGAAGGGCACGGTGGCATTGTGGCTGTTCCTTTTCTAGTGCTCAGATCCCTTCCTACGCTGAGAGGTTTTATTCGGGGGGCTCTAGAAACACCTTATTCGTTTTAGGGAACAGGATCTGATAATAACTGGTGTATTTGCTGCAGAGAGGTTTTGCTGCAAAGAGCAGCAAAAGTTTCTTTCTAAAAGTGTCTTTGAAGGGTTCTTCTTCCCATTTGGCAGTGGAATATGATAGCTTCTCCTCTTCCGCAGAGCTGAATTTGGTTCCTTTCTGTAGCCGCTCCCTGATATCCCTTTTTTCTCTTATTTGCACAATCACCTTTCTTGGTGCTGATACTGGCAAAGCGTGAGACGTGGGTTGGTGTGTTAGAAGTTCTTGTTCAGTGCGGTGGGTGCTGTGAAGGTGGGCTGTGTCCCCTCCCTTTCAGAGCAGGACAGAGGGGAGGTGAAGCTGCCCGCTCTCCCCCGGGGGATCCAGATGCTGTTCGCACACGTTTGCAGGGTCTGACTCTGTCCCATTCAGTGCAGTTTCCTGGTGGAGCACTCACTGCTTTCTGAGGAACATCATTCTGGCTGCCTCCTTTCAAATGCCATCTCAGAAACTTTCAGAGGAGAAAGCCATTTTCCTAGTGCCTCATTACCTGTTTGTGAGTGATAAGGAAAGGGAAATAATTTGTGGAACGCGTGGATAATAAGGAAAGTGGCTTTCATAGCAACAGTAACTATGCAAAATTCTTCCTCATTCCCCTTTCATTAAGATTTTTATTACTGATTCGGATCACATAGCTCCTCCGGATGAGCAAGCAAGCGTTTGTTCATGTCTTTGTTTTCCCTTTTTTTTAGAATTTAAAACTTGGAGCCATTAAAAACTAATTTTTAGTGTTGTATTCTTTTGTCCTTCGCAGATACTCTGTGTATCCTTTGAATACAAATGAGTTCTGAGCCATAGAGACAGCACCCACTAGAAGACTGATGCTCATTAATGTCCTTTCATCTCAGCACGTCCCTTTTCTTAGCATCCTGGGTTTGTTTCTAATCATATAGATTGCTGTTGTATCGCCTGCTCAGTCATTTTTGGGCAAGACGTATTTCAGGATTTTATAATTTCCCTGCTTTACACCAAGAAAAAGCGGAAAGCTTCTATAGTTCTATAGGCAAGCTACTCAACTTGCAAGATCAGCTAACAGTATGTACTCTTGGGATGCTACAGTTTGTGAGAGAAAAAAAAGAGAAACTGATTTGACCTGTAAGCTCTAGGCTGAGAGAGGTTCATCACCTTCTTCAGTCTCTCTCTCTCTTTGGAGCCCTTTTGTCTAAGGGAAAAATGACTGGGAAAAAAAAGGACATTATTTCTAACACCTCAGATGTGCCTGAAGTACCATTGTTTTGGGTACTGAGAAATATCAGAATCTTCCCTCTAACAGTAAAAGAACAAGCAAGGGAGACGTGGATTCACTGCTGAAAGAGCCGGGTGGTTTAGTGATAGCAGATGCAGATAAGCTGAGGCTTCGGAGCCTGGAGACAGTGTTCAGGGACGTCAGTAATTACTGGTGGTGAGCAAGGGGCAAGTCAGGGATCTCCCGAGAAGAATATTGATCCGTAGAAGTTCATGAGACCCAATGGGATACATGTGGAGGATGCTGGAGGAGCTGGCTGGGCTGAGGTCACTGTGATGCTGCTCTCTGTCATCTTTGAGAGGTCCGTGGTGACCGGAGAAAGGCAAATGCTGCACCCCTTTTGGAAAGGATGAGAAGGATTCTCCAGGGAATTACAGGCGGTTCAGCCTTGATTTTAGTCCTTTGGAGAGCTGTGGGGCAGATCCTCTTTGCAGCTGTTTCTGGACAAGTGAAGAAGATGGTTTGGAGCAGCCATGGCTTTACCATGGGTAAATCACGCTTTTGGAACTTTATTGCCCTCCGGGATGAAACGAAGAGATGTGTGGGTGATGAGATACTGGTAGATAACGGTACGTTAGCAAATACCGTATTTGCTCATGGTCGTTGACTTCCAGAGCATCCCTGTGTCCACGTTGGGTCATTATGGCCTAGGTGGTTCAACTGCTTGGTGGCTGGAAAAGCTCATAAGGCCGTGGTCCCCGGGATGATCAGGGGCCCTGTGACAAAGGGCTGAGGGAGCTGGAGAAGGGACAGGTTCAGGAGGACCTTCAGCCTGCCACTGTCTGCAGAGCGGCTACCAGGAAGGTATCTGGTGGTCTGCTCTGCGCAGTGGTGCGTGGCAGGGTGATGGGAGACAATTGGCCCAAATTGAAGTAGAAGAGGTTCTGACTTGATATAAGGAAAAACTTTTTGCCGTGGGGAGGCTGAAGGAGTGCGTGGGGATGTACAGAGAGGTTGTGCAGTGTCCGTAGAGGTTTCCAAGACCCATCAGGGTGAAGGCCTGAAGAACCTGGTCTGATCCCATCGTTGCCCTTGCTTTGAGCAGGTGATCAGACTTCAGACCTCCTGAGGTCCTTCCCAGTTCAGACTTGGAATTCAAGGTGGTGAGATTTGCTGTACGAGCAGAGGGCTTTTCCTAGCTTACTGCTTTCATCACTGCAGTGTTACTCACGGACTGCTAGGCTGCATCGGCTTCCAGTTCTTCTGTCTGGTGAACTTCTCAGTGAGGAGAGGGAATATTATCACACCAAAGCACCTGGAGTGATTATTCATGTTTTATTCATTCTGAAGTCAAATGTGAGTTTCCCAGAAAGCTTGATAATTCTGTACAGCTAAAAAAAACCACACTAAAACTGATTATTAAAAACTGTGATTTTTTAAAATTGAAGACAAAAAGTTTAAAGTAGCCGAATTCATGACCCATCCTTCTGCTTTCTCATTCTTAAAAAGGAATGTTTAAAGGTTCTTAAGATACCATGGAAGGTCTGTCAGTGCAAGGGGAGTCGGATATTTCTGCTTTGGGGATCCTTTCTGTTCTCCATGTGTTACGAAAGCTGTGGTTTTGGGGTGTTAACCAGAGACCCAATTTTATGGATCGCGTCAAATGTCTTGGCATATTTCTTATTTGTTCCTTTAAGCTTTCTTTCAAGCCATAAAGAAGCCTGCAGGGATGTGGGGTGAGAGTTGGAAAAGACCTTTAGGAAAGGACCAGAGCACGAATACCGCAGGTGATCCCAGCTCAGAGAGTGACTTCCCTCGGAAGCTGACATTGAGGTGGTGAAACTGGTGGGGTGGGACTGTCTCCCTCCCCTGCAAGCAGCTTGCTTTCCTGGGAGTCTGGCAATGGTCTAATTCAAGCCGTTCTGTATTGGGACAGACCCTACCCACCCTTTAGTATTTCTGGGTCCTGAACATGAGGGGCTGCCAAATATCTCCCATCACATACTGGGGGTCTGAACAAGCTGTTTGAAAAGCTTCCTCTTCTGATGACAATTTTTTTTTTCAACTAGTTTTTGCCCCTTCCTGTATTCAAGCTTCCTCTTTATGTTCCTGGATGAAAAATGAGATGTGATTTTCAGGAGACAAAGCTGCTGGGTTAGGTTCGTCCCCAGGACAGCTTGGTATGAAGCTCCTTTTTGGATTTTGACAAACTGCCTTGTTATTATGCTCTTCCCACCCAAAATCCTATGGGAACTGAGTGTTGTTGCCAACCCTGATTATTATCTTGGTCCGTGAAGAACAGTTGGATTTTATCGTGGAGTTATTGTACTGCTGACTGTTACACAATTAACAGTGCATTAGTATGCACATAGGAGTATGCAAAGACTTTTCAAGTGTAAAATATTCAACATTTATGAAATAAGCCTTTTTATAAATTTAGATACTAGTTGGCCGGATACGTTCATGAAAAGTAAATAGTGGCAGCAGCCCACTGTGTTTCCAATGAATCTGATTAATTAATATGCTTGAGAGATTCTTTTATTCTTTTAATTTGCAGAAGATAGAATTATTCTCTTTCCTCTGTCAGAGGAGATGTGGCAAGCATGATTTGTTCTCAGAGCTGTTGGTTTGCAGTTTCCCAGCCTCCTTGGCCATACATTTGCTTAAGAACATGTGTGACTACTTGGGTATGGAATCAGGTGCTTTTGTGATCTACCTGCGCTTTGAATTATGTTGTTTCCTTTTCATTTGTATGTGAAACAGGGCTGAGATTGGTTGTTCAGTGGTTTGACGGGTTTCTGATATTCTTCCTCTGAACAAGTCTGGGAGGTCCTCCGCAGCCGTTTTTGAAAACTTAAATGTACTCAAAAAGTGACATCGTGTTTTGAGAAATTGACTTAAATCCATTCTACAAATTAAATGACAAGGGTTCTAAGAACAAGAAACTCTTCTTTCAATAAAACATGAAGCCCTGATTGTTCACAAGTCAAGACTTTCCAAAGTTAACGTCAGCTGGGTGTTGGAAACTCCTGGGATCTCCGAGAGAAACCGGTGCCAGGGTGAATCCTGAGAAAATGCCGAATGACGCCACTGTCAGTGCTGAGCTAACGAACATCACCTACTGGTGTGACCCCAGTTCGGGTTTAGCAGAAGGCGGTGAATCCATGCGGGGTTGGCGCTACATGGACCACGGCTGAGGTTGGGTTGATAGTTTGCAGGTAACGTAGACCTGACGCTGATCTGAACCCATATTGACTTGCTGTAGTTTTTTATCAGTACTAAATGGGTACATCCCAAACCTGTCAGATAGAGGAGGATAATATAAGGAGTTTAAAATATAAACCGTATTGCTTATTAGCAAAGATTTCATTGTCTGCTGGAAACAAACCAAGCCATAGTTTTTTGTACCCGCTACAGTTCTCTTTCAGCGTTATCGGATTGTAACTCCTCACAAGAAAAAAGCAGGAGGGTTGAGACCGATAATATGAAAAGTGAAGGACTCACCTCAAACCCTACAGCAGTCTCCTGTAAGGGAGGAGGAGTGTGTTTTCCATGACAAGGTCGTTGTGAAAGATTAGTTTTTCAAATGAGAATCCCCAAACATGTTTTCCAATGAGATCCATTAAATAAAGGTGGATTGGGTTCAGCTCGGTGTCTCAGTATTCATTGAACGGGTTTCCTCCATTTGATGGTCTTTTAGAAGCTCCTTCTCTATTTTACCACCATAGACACCATCAAATTCCTTTTCTGACTTCATTGACCAGAGACAGAAAACGCATGACTTCATCTTCTTTTGGATAGTTTGCCAGTTTCTTCTTCAGGGAAATAAACATTTTTCTCTATCCTGGCAGGAACAACATGCTGTAAGTTCGTTTATAATAATTTAATTTTTCTCTTTTACTGTGAGAGTTTGCTAAATGACAGGTAGGGAGAACTTGAAAACAGGATGTTTAATTTTATTTTTTGAACATGAATAGCAAAGCTTCGTACATTGGGAGAGAACAAAAATTCTTTATTGCAACTTGTATCTGTATTATGAAAAAAGGAAAGGCTGAGAGATGATTTCATGTGGTTGAAATCATATGTCTGAGGGATTGATAGTTCATCTGAACAAGCCATGGGTTCGTGAGCTCTGCTGGGGTACAGGAGGAGATACCCGATGGCAGAGGTAAAGGTGCTGGAGACAAGGAGTGCGCAGCACTGCAGGTATGAAGAACGTATGGTCAGGGAAGCACCAAGGCAAGAACCAAAGAATCACAGAATCATAGAGGTTGGAAAAGACCTCAAGGATCATCAAGTCCAACCATCAACCCAACACCACCCAACCCACTAACCCATGTCCCCAAGCACCACATCGACACGTTTCTTGAACACCTGCTGTGCTGCTGGTGGTGTTCCTGTCAATCACATTTGGTATTAAGACACTTTTAATTTTAAGAACAGGGAGAGAACTTCTAACTAATTTACTATATCAGTGAAAAAAACACAGAAATCCTATTTCAAATGCATGGATAAGAAGTGCTTTCCTTCAGTTATACTCTTGCGAGGGGGAAAGGGTGGAAACATTTGGCATGCTTTAGGTACCCACCCACTTGTAGACTTGATACTTGCCCCTCTTCTACTGCCAGGATGACTTATGTGTGAATGTGATGTAAAAATAGAGAGGAAAAAACCCAAATAGAATTTGATTTTTAGTTGCTAGAGACTTCAGTGGGATGATGTTTTCTAACCAATGCACACAGTATGTATCTGTTGCTTACAGCACAACTGATGTTTCTGTTTTTAATGCTCATACGCTACCTGTAAATTAGTGTGCCATCTCTGTGCTCTGGAAGATAGGGGATGCACATTATGGTGGGTTTGTGTTTTCTTTTTTTTTTTTAATCACAATGTGTATATTCTTTTATCTTGGCTAAACAAAATAGCGTGAAAAATCTACAAACAGGACAAATTGTTAAGATTTGCAATTATTCTTATTTTCTGAGGGCTGTGTTCCATGATCTTCATGCTCAGCTGCTCAATGATGCAAGTTCCCTTCAAACCATCCGCAGTAAGCCTACAGCTTTCTTCTGATATTTTTCTTGTTGAAACCTCTCTGGTCTCAAGTTGGCTTGCTGGAAATAGAGAGCGCATGTGCAAACTGCGGTTATTAGTACCAACATCAGCCCTGAGATGTGGCGTAGAGATGTCAAGCCAGCAACATGCCCGGGGAGGGCAGCTGTGTTTTGAAGTCCACAGCAAACCGCAAGGTGTGGGGCAGTTGGCTTCCTCCATCCCCAGCCCTCCTGTGGAGGTCCTGTGCAGCCCCAGGGTGACAGCAGCGGGATGTGCCTTCCCAGGAACAGGGATCTGGAATGCTGGAGAACAGTGCCACCAGGTGACAGCATCAAGAGTAGGGTTTGCTGCCAGAGGAATTCAGTTATTTGCAGATTGACTCAGTTGTAAATCATAAAGCATATTTTTTCCTCCCTAGGCTAGTGTATGTAGTCTTCAAACCTAACCGACCCGTTTTGGTACAAGATCCATCATAAAGACGGTGTCTGTGCAGAGGGGTTTGGCTGGTGGGGTTTTGGGGGAAGAGTGGGTTGCTTTTGGGATTCTTTGCGATTTTTGTGGGTTTCAGAGAGGCGTGTTCAGGTCATCCAGGAGGATGCGACTCTCTGAGCTTGTTCACTTCTGGTACCCTTGGCTGGGCTGTAAGGATGTGCAGAAACAGAACAACTCTTCCCACTCTTTGAAGTTAGGAGTTCAGCAGAGGGAGGGGAAAAGATGTTTGCCTTTTTAATCAGCATAAAATTCACAGCAAAGAACTGGTGGAGAGTTTCTTCCTTTTTGTAAACTTCTGTTATAATTCGTGCTACAAGTCCTAAAGTTTGGGGGAGTCCTTACCCATCATTTTGTTGTGTGCTGTGAATTTTGGAGCAGATCCGTCTTCACCTGAAGGCTGGGATGATGTTCAAGATAAAAGAGATTCTGAAGTCTCTTCCTACCTTGATGTGGCTGTATTTGTGTGGCTTATTCTCATGGCAATGGCTTTGCCCGGTTTTATCTGTTTGGGCTGTAATCTGTTGTAACCCCGCTGCCATCGACACTGCGTGAACAGTTCAGCTCAGACTCTCCCACGGAGAACTATCTCTGTGCATCTCGGGATGGTTTAAAATCTTGTTTCAGGAGATTTTGTTTCGCTGGTGCAAGCAGGACCGAGCAGTTTGCCACCACCTTTCTTAGCAGAACCCCACTCCAAAGGCTGTTGAAATTGATGACATCATTTCATTTAATTAGAAACCAAGCGTCTGCCTTCTGGTTCCGTAATGCTCCTAGTGTCCTATTGAAACCTGCACAAATCCCTGTTCAAGCTCCGCCAATGAAACTCAAATTCAGTCGCTGTGACCATGGGCTGAAATGAATGGAGAGCTTTCTTCTCTTGCAGGAATGCCCATCCCCTTCGTTTTCCTGACGCCAGCGGTGCCAGCAGGCCAGTCAGTTGCTCTGCAAGGCAGATGCTCTGCTCAGCCCTTCTACAACGTTCCTCGCTCCCGAGTCCAGCTCATGCTTCTGGTTGTGGTCAGTGACCAACCACAGAGGTCAGGGCAGACCGTCCTAAAATGTCCTGGCACGTGGCAGCTTGGTGCTTTGGACCGATGGGAAATCCGAGCAGAAGTCGCTGACGTTGGGAAGGAACCACAAGCGTTCCCGAGGCTGCCCCCATGCCCTGATGCAGGCTGTAGGAGTTTCTTCGTGTGTATGACACCCGCCAAGTTATTGGTGTTTGTTAGTGGCTGGGGGTTGGTGAGTTGTTCAAACGCAGCAGATATTCCTGTGCTGGGGAGGAGAGGGTGGTTAGTGCACTGCACATCCCCCGGGGAAATGAGCCCCAGTTAACCTCCTCAAAATATCAGTGCCTACGAATCGATCGTCACGTTAGAGCAGACGCCCTCCGCTCAGCCGTGCAGAATTTGTGAACAGAGATAATTTAAAAACAAGTAACCTTCACAAAACTTGGGGGCAGATAGAAAGGTGTAGAATTGGTTTTAATGTGCAATGCAAATATAATCACGCTGCTGCGTTTAGGTGGGATCCCTGGGTGGAGGTGTACAAGCACAAGCGCTCAGTGTTTGTAAACTTTACTCTCAGTTTGCTTTCTCAAAGCTTTAAGCAGAATCTGGCCCGTTGTTTCTGCATGATGCTCTTCAGTAAGGGGGAAACTGGCTTCACCTGCACACAGGTGAATAAAGGGAATTTGCGTGGCTCAGATGGGAGGAGGGAACGATGCTGGGCGCAGGAACAGCCCGACAGCCCCCCACCGCCCAGGCAGGACACGGACCCGCGTAGGACGCTGCTCGAGCAGAGGTGCGCGGGAGGGAAGGGGATGCAGCTTCCCCCGACTTCTTCCCCGACAGATTGGCACCAGCAGTGGAACAGTGAATTACCCCGCTGAGTTCACAGCTTCCCTCCGAGGACTGGATTCGCTCTTAAACCTCGCATCGTTTGCTAACTGAACTGGAAACGATTCGTTCTGCTTTCTCCAGCTGTTTGCCACTGGGGTGCCCCAATGGTGTCCGCGTCTGCTCTTGGACCCTCCAAATGAGGATGATGTTTAATGAACAGGTGCTTTTTAATAATCATTTACTTTCTGTGTTGTGTTAATTTTTCCTTTGAAAAACGCCAGCCTTGAGCAATGCTCGGGAAAGAGTTCAGCCAAACTACTGCGGTATCGAAGGTAGCCTAGGAAGGAGCAGTTTGTGCTGTTTGCGGAGCTGTGTCCCTCTTGGAGACCGCTGACCTCTTTTCAGACCGAACCACGGCGAGAGCACCATCTGTCAGTTTCTGATGACTTTCTGAGTCAGGGTCTGGTCACTGAAGTTAAACTTCCTGAGGCACGAAGGGGAGTGGGAATGAGGTTCTGGTTGCTGTGCCTGTGTGTAACCGCACCAAAGGGATTTGAGCTTCACGTGGCAGCAAAAAATATTTTTTGAAGATGTAAGCGTGGGTGGTGTGTTAGAGTTCTTGCTCTGTATTGCCGGTGTGAGACGCGAGCTTGACGCGTAAATAAACGCTGTGATTTTCATGGTATTGATAAATGTGAACAAAACCATTCCTGCTGTGTACGAAAGGGATGCAAATGCGGAAAAGTGGTTAAAGTGGTTAACTGAGCCTGGCCTGAGTGGCACATCCAAGGCAGGAGCCAGTTTCCTCTTACGGGCGTGGGAGGGTCAGGAGGCGAGAACTTTACGGAACAACACGGTATTCAGGACTCGGAGGAATGGGTTATAACAGGTGGTTACAGGGTTTAGGGTATAATTCTGCTCATTTTGATATTTTGAAATGTCAATTAAACAGAACAGATTTTGCCTATTTACCTGCTTAATATATGGACATGGATGAGTTGCTTCTTCTGGATATATCAGGAGTCTTCGAACCTCATTCTTCTGGTGGTGTTTTGGGGTTTTTTTTTGGTAGTGAGCTGAATAAAATCTTCAGTTGGCCTTTGAGCCGTGAGATGGGAGCTTGAACTGATGTTTTTAATGTCCTGAAGCTGTAGATGTTCACGGTTTCTTGAGTTTGTTTATTATTTATCTGATGTTTTTGTACCTTTCAAAGGGACATTTTAAAAAATCTGCTGTTAGTGGTTTATGTTTTATAGACCAGTATTATTTTTGATATGAGAGGATCTTGGTGCAGCCAAGGGAGTACATAAGGAGAATGTTCTGTGTCTGTCCTCCAGGGTGAGAAGCTGAACAACAGCTCACCTTACAATCTCATTTATTATAGCCATGCCTGTCCTCTAGCGAAGCTCTTTTCTTCTGAAATATTAAACCGCAGGAACTATGTAATATTTTTTTTTTTGGTGTAAAGATAACTCGGTGTTATATTTTGTATTTACAGAAATATCCTGTAGAAAATATAGCTAGCTTCCCATCGGAACACTGAATGTTGCTAAAAATGGAAGAAAAAAAAAAAAACGAAAAAAAACCAACAACCCAACTCTTTAAACTGTTAGGGAAAGTAATATCACCCTTGTTTGAGCTAATCATGTTGAAACTATGCTGGTAAAAGCTCGGGGAATTAACAAGAGGATATCGAGCTTTTCCACTCTGGTCACTAGCCCAGAACTAATTCGGGCTGGTGGCTCTGGGTGGGATCTGGAATGAACTGGTGATCTGGGAACGGTTACCACTGGTCGCGTGTGTCCTCAGAGACTATCTCAATTAACGCTAATGAGCTGCTGTAGTAGCAGCCATGGCACAGGGACTGAAAGGGGAAGAATCACAAAGTGAGCATGAGTCTCTCACCCACGAAGTGATCTCTCCAGAGCTGCGGTTAACTACGTGGTGAGAAGGGAGCGAGAAGGTGCTCAGGCTGTGGTTGTGCAGTCCGTCGGTCATGCTGATAAAGCAGGCTCTCCAGTCCCCAGCGCTCTGGTCTAGCGTACCCGTCATTGCCCTTACATTCCATTGCAAGTCACGGAGAACAAACTACGAGCCCAGTCGCGTGTGGCACGAGGAAGCATTTTATGTACTCATGGCTGCAAAACCTACAGCTCAGAGTGAAGGTTGCCCAACCTCTGCTTGTACCCTGGAGGGCTCTCGGGTGTCATTGACGCTGACCCAAACTTTGAGCATACCAACACTTCAAAAAGAGGCAAAAAATCAACACAACATGCCTTTTTCTTTACTGTTTCTAAATATTCAGTTACGGTATGGTTCAGAGAAAGCATCTGTGCTTTTATGACTTTATGGTACGCTAATTCAGAAGTGATAAATCATCGATGAACGTGTGTAGGGGTTCAGGGACAAACTGCTTCCAGCCTCAGATTGGTTATGTGAGGGAGAAGGTTGCCAAGGACCTTCCTTTTGGTTTTGGCCTGGAGACGTCCTACTGGGATGAAGCTGGAACAAGACCCGTTCAGGCTGCTAGAGAGCATGCTGCTGGCACCTGGGAAGCAGAGGGAGCGAGCTGCCTGCTCTGCCGCACAACCCCTACAGCAGTCGCTCCCAAAGGCTGGGGCGCTTGAGTGTTCCCTGGATAAAGTGCCTTCTCGCACCCACAGTATGTTGGTGCAGCTTTATTCTGCCCTCAGGGCACACATCCGGGCCTTCAGGGTTTGGTTATATATTTAAATGCATGGTCTGCAGACACAACAGGTTGTAAAGTTATGTGATGATACGAAACAAGCAGAAGTGAGGTGATGAAGGAACTGCCATCTCTAAGCATGCAAATAGAGCTGAATAATGGAAAGATGATTTAAAGTTTTAAAAGTTTGTGACGCATTGTTGTGGTTTGACCCACCTGGCAGTCAATACCACTCAGCCGCTCACTCACCCTCCCGCCTCCCAGGGATGGAGGCGAGAATTAAAGGGGTAGAGGGAAAAGAGACTTGAGAGTTGAGATAAGAACAATTTAATAACTAAACTGCAATAACATTGAAAATAATCATGAGAATAATAATAGTAATATATACAAATACACAGCTGAATGACACACAATGCAACTGCTCACTACCTGATGGCCAAGGCTCAGTCCATTCCCTGCTAACAATTACGGAGCAGGGAGAGTCCCAAAACTGCATTCCCAGAACGGAGATTAGAGCCCAAGAGCCAGAGAGAGAGAGAGACGGCCAAGTGAGCGTGAGAGAGAGCTTCTGGACAGATCCTCATCTATATGCTGGGCATGACATGCATGATATGGAACAGACCATCGGCCAGTGTGGGTCTCAATCCTAAACCTAAGGTCCAATCCTGGGCTAGTAACTGGGGCTGTGCTCCCTCCCAGCTTCTCCTGCCCCTGAAGATGCTGGCACAGCAGAGAAGCTGGAAAGTCCCTGACTGTCCTGGCAGCAGCTATAAACATCAGGATGTGATCAGCCTTCTCCTCAGCACAAATCCAAAACACAGCCTCTTACCTAGCTGCTGTGAAGAAAGCGAAGTCCGTCCCAGCTGAAACCAGGATGTATTTGTTCTGTGTGTCTTTGCAGCAGCCACATAGATTCTGACCGGCTGCGGAAGTGCACAGAACGCTGTCACTCTGCCTGAAAAGGTCCTTAACCTTTACAGCGAACATACAAACATCCCAGAGTTTCTGTAAGGAGTTTCTTGCTGGATATTTTAGTCCTAGCTTGCTCCAGATGAGATCATTCCTATCATCGATGGAGTTCTCGCAGGACAGGTGATTGCAGTAGTGTCCTGCGGAAGGAACTGGTATGCTGCCTTGTTCCTCCTGGAGCAGCATTTGCAAGGGCACAGTGTGTTCAGCAGGCTTTGCTCTTGCCGTATGGTGTGGATGACATAGGTCAGGCACCAATCCTGCTCTTTTGTCCCGGCACAGCCCCCAGACAGCATTAGTGTCATGTCTGCAAATGCAACAGGGCCAATCTGCTAATAAAAATCACCGGTGACATCTGTCAACTAGATTGAATTAATCAGATCATTGCTGCTGCGGTAGGAAATACAATTGTTCCTTGATGTGAGTGCTGAGCCTCGCATTCCACGATCCCAGCGGCACTTACCCACAGAGGCGTGGGCGATGGTGTTTGCACACCCGCATCCCCGGCACTGCCTGGTTTCACTCGGCTCTTAGCAGGGCTGTAGGAATGGTGCATTAACTTGACCCTGCAGAAAAAACAAGCAGAGTGCTCTGTCACTCTTGGAGACTTGCCTCCAGCAGCCTGATTTTATCTCCCGGGGTGATGGGCAGGTGAAGAGAGGGGTCTGTGGCACGGGATAAGGGGAGGCTCGGATGGGAAGGACGATGCAAAGGCATGTGAGATGCACTGCGTGGAGCTGCTGAGGATGCAGCAGGGTCTGCCTGCCATCCTTGCCAAGCACAGCCTGGCTCTCACAGAGCTGTCGAGCATCTCTTCGCTCTTCAGTGCTGCCGTGTGCTGGAAGATTTCATTACCTTGAACAGAGATGCGCTCAGCTGGCTCAGACCCAGCTGGGAGAAGGCTGAGGAAGCCGTGCGTGCTGAGGAAACGGGTTCAAAATAGTGATTCTGCTAGACCTGGCAGAACTGAGCAAATCTCACTGGGTTTAGCTGACGGTGCAGAGCCTTGGGCGTGCAGGCTGCTTGCCCTGGGCAACACGAAGCGGTCAGGTTGTCCGCAGACCCTGAGAGCAACAGAAGCAGCGTTGCCCTTGATGTAATGAACTGCGCTGGCTCTTTTATTGAAATTTTTTTAGGCAATTTCAAGTACAGTGGGAGCTAATGGATATGCTGACTCCTCCCTGGATAAATGGAGAACGAATTAAACATTTTTTTTTTCAAAGATGGGGATATTCAAAGTATCGCCTTACCTAGGTTTTATCATTGCAGGATGCCTTGGCAGCAGCTTCTATGGTTATGGCAGTCCGGGGAAGTACTCAGCTGCTGCTTTCACGCAGCCTGAAGGAAAGGCTTCCCTGGCCAGGCAGGTGGCACTCCTCAGGCTCTCTCCTTTCGCTGGTACCCGTAAGGACGCTGAAACCAAGCTGTGAGAGCATGGGTCTGTGTGGCCGGGGAGAGCACTGCTGCTCTGCGGTGTTTTGTAAATGAGATAAAGGGCTCCAGGTGATAAGGTGCGTGGGTTAGGAAGTGCTGTAGTACCATTGCCTGGGTGTCCCGTGTGCCAGGACTGGGTGAATGCAGCACTAGTGTTCTGACCTCTGTTACCACTAAAAGTTCGTTTACAGTTGCATACGGTTCCTTAAGAAAAATTGCTTGTTACTTTTTTGGGGGATGGAAAAGTTCTGGTGCGTTTTCTGCTCTTCGCTTGTTTTCTATGTGATTGCAAAAGGTTAATTACTGAGATAACTTCATTTCTTCCGTGTAGTGAAAGCTCCTTTTAGCCTTCCTGAGCTTAGGGGTACGGCTTGTAACGTTGCTGGGACTGGTTGGGGTGTGGTAAGGGATATGGGAAAAAAATCCGTATAGGATATCTTTTATCTATATGGGATAGATAAAAACAGCATTGAAGACCAGAGGAGCAAAGGAAGAAGGGTGGAAGAGCTGAACAGGGAACTGAGCAGACCTCATGCTCCAGGGGCTAGGATGCCTGGGCTGAACTGAACCTGCCTAACGCCCTGTTAGAGCCGTTGGATTTTCACTTCAATACTGTCTTTTGCCATTTTGTCTAATGGTCCTGTTCTCAAACCCAAAGCCGTGTGAAATTTATTAAAAGAAACAGGAAAGTATGCATGCCCAATGTTAAATAATTCATTCCTCCCCTCCTCCGAGAAGACTCTCTAGGGATCCTTGGCACATCAGTGCTTTCCGTTTGGGAGAAAATGCGAACGGAAAAAGGAAAAAGCTATAAAAGGGGGATGGACCAGCTCATTCCCGGAGGCTGGAGTTGTGCAGATGCAGGTTGAAGTGTTGCCCAGGGTGTTCTATGTTGATTCAGGCTGACTCTGGTGTGTGTGAGAGATCATTTGAGCATCTACTATAAACACACGAAATCCGTGAGGTTCTCCCCACTTAGCCAGTCAAATGGGAATCAGAAATATACACGGAAGAGAAGGTTTGGGTCTATTTACAATGCGTGCTGTCTAGACAGCTGGCTTTATGAAGGGGATATTTTCCTGGCTTTGTTTTTGTTTTCTGAACAGAAGTTTGCTCCCGGGTTTGGTTGTAGAAAAGGGAAGCAGGGTAGCACAGGGGTACTCTCCCTGCGGAGCTGATACCACAGTGTCTGTGAATGATACCGGAGTGGAAGGAGAACAGATTTTGGCATTCAACACCGGGCTAAACAGGGGCGCAGGCTGCTAACGAGGGGCACTTACAGGGTCTGCTGTCTTGTTTGGGAAGAAAAAAAAAAAAAAGCAGGCTTGCACCTTGTACTGTAGACTTTTGTGTTTTAAAATAAGCCAGAAATGTGTGGGGCTCTGTACTGTGCGGGGACAGGGCTGCCGTGGTGCAGGTGAGAGGTGCAGGCGCTGTACATTGCCAGAGCCCCCAGACCGGGGTGAAGGGGGATTGGAGGCACACAGACACTGTGTGAGACCTCTGCAAACGAGGGAATAACTTCTTCTCCTCTCTTCAAAGCTTCAGGCTGAAGTCCTGAACCCAGCAAAACAGACAGAAAAATTCTGTTGATTTCAGAAAATTAGGATTTCAACTTCAGAGTTTCATCTTGTGCCTCTCAAAGTGAATGAGTAATGCCACCGATGAGGGTGAGATGAAGAATGAGTCACTAACCCTCTGCAGTCACTAATGGTAAAATATAGATTATATCCTTTTAGGACTTTTTAGGATCTTTTTCGCATGAACTTCAAAGAAATGATGATAAATGTCTGTATAAATAACCTCGGTACATCAGAAGTTTTCTGCCCTCAGGAAAGTCTATGGCAGATGCAACAGATTTATTTCTAAGCGGATTGTATATTTGGGGGGCTGTTTGTTGGATTTTGTTTTCTTTTTTCTTCTTTTTTAATGAGGCATCAGCTGTTTACTGAAGACTAATTAGAAGAAATTTGTCAGCATTTGTGGATTTGTCCCTTTCATGATTCAGGAGATAAGCCTGCTTTGTTCTTTCTCTTTATCTCTCTCTTTTTTAACGAGGTGTTTCTTAATAAACTACTAATTAAAATCTTCTGCACCCCTATTTGATGGCAGTTAATTTGGGACTCTCTCATGAGTCCGTCTTGCAAACAGGTTGGCCAGAAGGGAAAGTGTGGATCCAAAGTGTTTCTTTGCACATCGGTGCTCGCTGGGGCTGCCTTTCCAGAGAGTCTCACGCAAACTGAAAAACTCCTTTGTTTGTTTGTTTGTTTGTTTGTTTGTTTGGACCATCTCATTATTTTTCCAAGAACCCTCTGAGCATGCGGGTTTGCGAGGGAGCACAGGGTGGGTGATGGCACCGTGTGGGTCAGCACGTGGCAGGGACCTAAGGCACTCTCAGGTGTGAATTTTTGTCCCGAGTTGCCAGTGAGTGTCCGACAGAGTGCTGCAAAGGATGAGCAGCCCTGAGATCTTAGTCCCTCATGCTGGTTGGCACCGCCGAGAGCCCCCCAAGCCTGTGCATGATGGGGATACCCGGGGAACGTGGCCCCGAATGTGCCTTTGGGTCACCTCCTGGTGGAGATCACTGGGGTATGAACAGAGGTCAGGATGGGAAAACTGGGGATAACTTGGAGCCAGTCAAAATAACGAGAGAGAGATTACAAAACCAGACAAAATGCTTAGAGCAGGTGCTCATAAGTCGTGGTTTTGGGGTAGGTTTGTTGGGGGTTGTTGATTTTTTTTCTGGAGGAAAACTGGAGGAACAGGGAGGGTCAGAGCAGCAGGTGCTGTGCTTTACCTGTTCCCAGCTGGTGGCTGGCATTTCAGGGGCATTCCCAGAACAGCTGGGGCTCTCGATAACCCATCATTGGAATAGCAGTGACTCAGCAGACCGTAGATGTAGTTTAGCACTTAATCCTATTTTTGTAAACTGCTTAACACACATTTAATTGCTATAAAAGTAATTGTGATAACCATAGCTTGCTTTGGGACTGCACTCAAGTGTTTCAGGAATATCTCTGGCATTTCAGAGTCGTACAGAGAGATTTTATCTCCTGTATAAAGCCGTGTAGCTATGAATGCAAAAAAAAATAAAGGAAAAAATCGAAATAATTATTTCCAGAATACCATGTATTACAAACGATTAGCAAAAGAGTTTAGTGCTCAAAATATTTTATAATTAGAAACAATCTGCTACAGGAAAAAAAATCTAAATATGAATCTGCATGAGTGTATAATAACCTCACCATAAATTCTTATAATATCCAGTTATAAGTGATACCTGAAATGGCAAAGATCTTGGGGCAGAAGGAGGCTTTACTGAAGGATTGTTCAGTTTTTCAATTACAAGCAGCAATGTAGGAAACATCTACTGTCTAAATCTTTTTCCTCCTTTCCCAGGAGGAAATATTTATTTTGTTCCCGGAACGACGCTGATGACCCATGTATGTTTCATTATTTTGTTCCATTCCAGTATGTGCAAGTTTCCTTTAAAAACCACCGTGATTTCTGTGTACATTCTATTTATTGGACATTTCTAACCTAGGATGGTCTGTGAGAATCATAGAACACTTGGGGTTGGAGGGGCCCTTTGGAGGTCGTGTAATCCAGCCCCCTTCAGCCAGGGGCATTGTCCATCTCTTTGGCATCTGGCAGCAGGTCTCCGTGTGAGCGTGGTACCGTCGGTTACAAAGAACTCTTCACAACAGCAGCATTTTCAGATGGGAAATCTTCCTGTATGGAAGTGTTAGCTTGAAACTCTTTTCCTTACTAAGACAGGAAGAGCAAGAAAAATATCCTAATTATAAAAGTTCAGGCAGATCCAGCTTTCTAAAATAAAGTTTCAAGTAGAATTTTCTGTTTCTTGTTCCTCTCAAGGTAGTAAATTTCCACTGGAGAACTATTCAATTTACCTTCAAAGTATTCAAATATATCTTAGGGTTTATTGAGATCGCAGAAGTGTTTGGTTTTTTTAAAAAGCTATCTACTGAATCACCCAGAGTGAGGATGTTGGGTTTGTAAATATGAATTAAGGATGACATTGCTACTGGTAATGTCATAAATAGCTGCAAGCATATAATCTCTCCAGAAAAAAAATGTTTTATTGCAATGTCTAATTAGAAAAGTTGTATTTGTGGCTTTGAATTCCTCACCTCTACACAGATTTAATTTCTACAAGTCTCATTGCTTATGGTTTGCATTTTATATTTGTAGGACGTTTGGATTTAGTCAGAATGTCGACAGAGTCACATTCTGCCGCAGGAGGAAGACTGGGGTTGAGTTTTAATATTGGAGGCTTGGCTGGTTAATGAAATCGATGCGTTTGCTGGAACAGACACTGAGATTCCCTTGAAAGCAAGCCCAGATCTACAGTTTCCAGGACAAGTTGTAATGCTTCCAGCCAGAAGACCAAACCTACCATCTGCGAAGCGGAGATGTAGTTTTGCTGGGATTTGCAATAAACAGAGCAAGGTCGTGTGAAAAATCTGCATGTTGGCAAAAGTCTGATGAGGGGGTTGTGGGGCTGAGGATGAGTGCTCACCTCAGTGATGAAGGATTCTTACGCAGTTCCCAGTTTTCGATT
>WKFP01014368.1:1306958-1320371 GCA_011057875.1 Pterocles orientalis | reverse complement strand
GTGCTGTGCTTTACCTGTTCCCAGCTGGTGGCTGGCATTTCAGGGGCATTCCCAGAACAGCTGGGGCTCTCGATAACCCATCATTGGAATAGCAGTGACTCAGCAGACCGTAGATGTAGTTTAGCACTTAATCCTATTTTTGTAAACTGCTTAACACACATTTAATTGCTATAAAAGTAATTGTGATAACCATAGCTTGCTTTGGGACTGCACTCAAGTGTTTCAGGAATATCTCTGGCATTTCAGAGTCGTACAGAGAGATTTTTATCTCCTGTATAAAGCCATGAATGCAAAAAAAATAAAGGAAAAAATTGAAATTATTATTTCCAGAATACCATGTATTACAAACGATTAGCAAAAGAGTTTAGTGCTCAAAATATTTTATAATTAGAAACAATCTGCTACAGGAAAAAAAATCTAAATATGAATCCGCATGAGTGTATAATAACCTCACCATAGATTATTATAATATCCAGTTATAAGTGATACCTGAAATGGCAAAGAAGATCTTGGGGCAGAAGGAGGCTTTACTGAAGGATTGTTCAGTTTTTCAATTACAAGCAGCAATGTAGGAAACATCTACTGTCTAAATCTTTTTCCTCCTTTCCCAGGAGGAAATATTTATTTTGTTCCCGGAACGACGCTGATGACCCATGTATGTTTCATTATTTTGTTCCATTCCAGTATGTGCAAGTTTCCTTTAAAAACCACCGTGATTTCTGTGTACATTCTATTTATTTACATTTCTAACCTAGGATGGTCTGTGAGAATCATAGAACACTTGGGGTTGGAGGGGCCCTTTGGAGGTCGTGTAATCCAGCCCCCTTCAGCCAGGGGCATTATCCATCTCTTCAGCGTCTCCGTGTGAGCGTGGTACCGTCGGTTACAAAGAACTCTTCACAACAGCAGCATTTTCAGATGGGAAATCTTCCTGTATGGAAGTGTTAGCTTGAAACTCTTTTCCTTACTAAAACAGGAAGAGCAAGAAAAATATCCTAATTATAAAAGTTCAGGCAGATTCAGCGTTCTAAAATAAAGTTTCAAGTAGAATTTTCTGTTTCTTGTCCCACTCAAGGTAGTAAATTTCCACTGGAGAATTATTCAATTTACCTTCAAAGTATTCAAATATATTTATTGAGATCGCAGAAGTGTTTGTTTTTTTTTAAAAGCTATCTACTGAATCACCCAGAGTGAGGATGTTGGGTTTGTAAATATGAATTAAGGATGACATTGCTACTGGTAATGTCATAAATAGCTGCAAGCATATAATCTCTCCAGAAAAAAATGTCGTTTTATTGCAATGTCTAATTAGAAAAGTTGTATTTGTGGCTTTGAATTCCTCACCTCTACACAGATTTAATTTCTACAAGTCTCATTGCTTATGGTTTGTATTTTACATTCGTAGGACGTTTGGATTTAGTCAGAATGTCGACAGAGTCACATTCTGCCGCAGGAGGAAGACTGGGGTTGAGTTTTAATATTGGAGGCTTGGCTGGTTAATGAAATCGATGCGTTTGCTGGAACAGACACTGAGATTCCCTTGAAAGCAAGCCCAGATCTACAGTTTCCAGGACAAGTTGTAATGCTTCCAGCCAGAAGACCAAACCTACCATCTGCGAAGCGGAGATGTAGTTTTGCTGGGATTTGCAATAAACAGAGCAAGGTCGTGTGAAAAATCTGCAGGTTGGCAAAAGTCTGATGAGGGGGTTGTGGGGCTGAGGATGAGTGCTCACCTCAGTGATGAAGGATTCTTACGCAGTTCCCAGTTTTCGATTTGTATCTTCATATGGGTCCGAGGTCTGGCCACCTTGTGAGATGAAGATGCGCTTTGCTCCACCCGACTTTGCCCTGATGGGCATCTCTTCTGGCATCAATACTGTGCCCACAAACAATCTGAAGTCTGAGCTTAAAGCTTTCATCCCGAGTAGTTGGAGTCACTGTTAGAACCAGAGTCCCACCAGCATCGCAGCCAGGCTGCTCTCAGGGCTGGAGAACAGGTTCTGTTGCACTGCTCACGCGTTGTAGAAGGATTCCATTGCCTGTCAATAATCTCTAATTAAAATGAGAAGTCAATTAAAATGAATGCCGTCTTTTCCTGCAATGCTAACTTAAATGCAGGGGTTGGAAAATTACCAAAAAGGTTGCTTGTTGCTTTTAAGTTCGTAATTCATAGAGAGGAACCACAGCTCCAGTTTTTCAGATGTACTGCATATACTGTATGCTCTGTTGCTATGAAATGTTTGGTTAACTAATTACTATTTTAAGCAAAAAAAATAATTTTGTCATATAGAAAGCAACTGTGTTCTGTTAAACATCTTTCCTGAGAACTTCTGAGGTGCTTCTCATCCTGGTAATGCAATCTAGCCAAGATGTGGAAAGCTCCCAATGGACACTTTCCACGGACTCTCAAACGTCATTTTTCAACGACTGCAAATACCCCCCCTCTGGAGGCAGATACCTGCAATGCAGAAATTTAAGGGAAGTAACATCAGAAAGATTACCTGCAGATTCAAACTGCACTGAAGATCCTCTCTCTGGAATGTAAAAGGGACTGGAGGAGAGCAGGGAGAAATTCCTGCTCTTGTCAAAAGCCCCTTGGACCGTTTGTGTCTTTACTCCCTGACAAAATCTTTGGAAGAACAGAGCAGGTATAGCTTGTGATTCTGGTTTCTTTGTGTAGAACTGTCATTGTCATGATCTTCAGCTCTTGCCTGTCTGTTTGCAGAAATGCTATCTGCATCCTTTGCTAAGGAAATGACAGAGCACTCTTGCAGAAGCTTAGTGAGTGTCCTCAGAATACACTTTGATAAACTATTGCTACCTTAAAGCCAGCTGGAGAACAAATACCTAACTTCTGCTTTACATGGTGTGGCGGTGGGTTTTTTGTGTCTTCTCCAGAAGATTAGAGATACGATTATAAATCTGCAGATTTTGTTCTGTGTGAAGTTGATTGCAAGCTATATACTAGTGGTGAATGCATTTTGAGGAAAACTGAAAGGACGCCGTGTAGCCCTGTATTGCTTATGTGTCCCGGAATAAAATCATAAATGTTGAAAGACTTTGTGACCCATGCAGTAGGTCAGGCAAGGGAAGGGGAGCCACCTCCAGAAAAACGGGATTGGATTCACTTTACCCTTTGTTATGTAGCCCACCAGCCAAACCTAGTAGGAACTTCACACCAAATGAGATATTACTGGAGCTATGGGATGGAAATCATGGAACCATAGAATGCAAGAGGCATGGCAGACCACGAAATGGAGCAAGATTTTCCTATCTGCAATGTGCCACGGCCGTCTGCCCTCTGAGGTTTAATTACCTCTTTCAAAAGACTTGCGTGACGGTGCAAGCTGCACACCATTTCTGCTCCTAATTTTTTTTTTTTAGGGTAATAATGCTGATACTTGACAAAATACCTTGCTATCCAAAGAAATGGAAGAGCATTTAGACAGTCAGAACACTGCTGTGGATATTAAAGACGTGTAGTAAATGGTGTTTCCCAACGCAGAGCATCGTCTAGAGATGTTGGGTTGTTGACGGAGATGCAGTTGTCCTGAGTCAGACCAGTCCACTGAACGGAAACACAGCTCCCACATCCAGACCATTCTGGTCATAGTGTGTCCCGGGCAGCTCTTCATTACGGGGAATCCAGATCATATTTATGTCACCACTAGAGGTTTACTCCCCTCTGCTCTTTCATTCAGTAAAAATCTTTTCTACGCATCCCCGCAGCCACTCATCCAGGGCCCTGCAGCACTTGGCGGCTTGTTCTCCAGGCTCACACGGAGTCCGCGTAGGAGGGGTGGGGAGGGTTTGTGGTCCTCGCAACTCCTTGTGTCATCCAGGCTCAATGACCTTGGGAAGCGGATGCTGCAGCTTGTGCTCCCTGATGTCATCACGCCTATTAAAAGTGATATTAAATGTGAAGTCTGTTGAGAAATAGTGAATTGTGCCGTCTACAAGTTCTAATGGACCTCAACATTTTCTGTGATTTATAAACCAAAATACATCCAATAGTAAAAGAATAATAGCTTGAAATGAAATATTTATTGCCAGAAGTGGTTTTCATTTTGATGTCCTTATGTAGAGAATGCTTAATACAAATTACATCGTAAAAAACCTGGAAACTTTAGGGTACTGAGGTTAAGGGAATTTTTTAGAGGAGCATACCATAATTTAAGAACTGCTCATTACATTTAAATTGAAAATGTGCATCATATGAAAATAAGTGGTGCACTTACATTAAATAAAATTATTGATATGTTTATTAGTTTCTGACAGTTGAATTTCCTAAAAACAGAAAAGATACAGTTTCCTTAAAAAATACAGTTCGCTAAGGAAGTACCTATAAAACAGAATAATCATGTAGAATATTCTTAATACAGAGGACATGGGAGGTATGTGGATACTAAGAATTTCAAATATTTGTAGATGAGCGGATGTTATGCATCTGCTAAACTGCACCTGGGATGTCTATATTCACCTGTGAAGAAAAATCATTTAATCAGAAAGGATTTCAGCATTGAGAAGCCAGGATGACTTACTTCAATTTGCAAGAATCTGTTTAGATTATGACTTATTTGGGCTACTGATTTGGTTTTTTCTCTGTGTATTCTAAAGAGCTGCATGCAGTCTCAGTGCCAAACAAATCCAAATTATCCGCCTCTCTTTACTTTTCCTGGAAGTGTTGAAAACAGAAGTCAGAATAATGATGGTATTTATTAAAATACTTGGAAAGGACCTTAAAGATCATCGAGTTCCAACCCCCTGCCATGGGCAGGGACACCCTCCACTAGCCCAGGTTGCCCAAAGCCTCATCCAGCCTGGCCTTGAACCCCTCCAGGGATGGGGCATCCACAGCTTCTCTGGGCAACCTGGGCCACTGCCTCGACCCCCGCACAGGGAAAAATTTCTTCCTAATGTCTAGTCTAAATCTGCCCTCGTCCAATTTAAATCCATTACCCCTCGTCCTGTCACGTCAACATCAGATTAGCAGGAACCTGAGAGGCAAGTTCTGTCATTATTCAAATATCTAAATTTTTCCTTTTGTATTTAAACAGATCAAGGCTAGACAATAGTTTTTATCCCTTCTATTCTCAGCATCATCTTTCCATTCACTGAGGTTCATGGCTAAACCAGTACACTCTACATATTTCCAGCCTGGAACTAGTATAATTCGTTAACATTAGGACCTGCAGTTGGGAAACTGTTCATTACTTATCAAAACAATTTTTCTTTGGGATTTTGTACACCTTCAGATGAAGTATGAGGAAGACAGCGAGATATGCCGTTAGGGATTCTACGTGAAGCCTAGAGAAGAGCCCATCTAAACGAACAGAAGGAAATCAATCAGAGGCAGGCAGGTTCTCAGTGGTGTACAGAGCATTGCACCTAAACGCGGCTGAATGCAAGAGAGACAACATACTGCAAATCATTTCTGGGGAAAAAAAAACAAACTGTGAGAGTAATCAAAGACAAGATACTAAAATGTGTGAGAGAGACGAGACTTAAGCTGCGAAATCTTAGGGGAGAAACTAATGCATATAGGACAGTTTCTTATTTCAGAGATAATACAGTAATGGACAGCCTTCAAATTTAGCTAGCTAGTAGCAATGTCTGTGATTTTTCGGGATAAATTGTAGTAATTATTCCCAAAAGGACAGAGTGAGTAACCATCCACAGGTTTCCTACGTGATGTTATGGGAGCAAATGAATCAGGCACATGCTTGTGATGTGGTGCCGGTGGGGGAGGGAAGGAGAGAGACCAGATGTTCTTAAGCAGCAAGATTGATCAAGAAAGAAAAAAGCAGAGCTTCCTCCTAATAAGATCAACATACTCCTTCTTGGTTTTCATTCAGAAGAAAATTTCAGGAATGTCCTGCACAGATTTAGATGGCTCAGGAAAAGGTATGTACAAAAGGCTTTCATACACTCATTTTGCTTTAAAAAACAACCACAAAATCAGGGAGCAAGGAATGGAGCAGAATTCACTCTTTATTAACTAATCCCTAATCCTAGAATGCACTGCCTAAGCAGCAGCAACTCAAACAGAAAATCAGTAGTTCTTATTAGAAGAATAAAATTGCAACCAGAAGGATCAGCTGTTGCCATTAGCCTTATTCTGGCAGCTGATAAATTCTGGTATTTTTGACCCATTTATCTAAAAAATATCACTGTACTTCAGCCGGTGTTCCTGGTCAGAACTGGCGTTGCGCAGCTGCTCATCAGCTGTCCGTAGGTCTGCTTTTTCCAGCTGTCTGAGAAGAATCATTTTGTTCAGATCCCTTAAAAGGATCCTTGCATCTTAGATATCTTAATGTCTAAAGCTTGCGGCTAAAACTTCTAACCTGTGACTAAAATCCATGATGTTTTCTGAGTTGGAAACTGATCTGGTGCCAAGGGAATCTGACGGGAGCGTATGACAAGCAGTCGATGATGTCTTCAAACAGACAGAACCTGTCCATGATCCAGAGTCACTTCGGTGATTATTAACGTGAGCTTTTCCCCCCAAGACGGGACCGTGGCTTTCTAAAGTATGTGGATCCTGCTCGTGCAAAAGGTCTGCTGTGGATTGGAATCTGGTTCTATTGTTTCTGAGCAAGTATCAGCAACCTCCTTGCAGGGATGCAGTAATTAGCAACATGATAAGCATTTAACGAGTGTTAAGGAAAGAACAGTTTCAGTTATACTGCAAAAAGGAAAAAAAAAAGATTGAGTCAAGACTGTGCCTAAGATTCAAATACCTGATGAATAATCAATTTTCTGATCACCTTTTGTAAGCAATTTTTTATCATTTGCATAATTTATGCCTCTGTGTTATTAGCTAGTAAATACTACAGATTCATCAATTATACTGTCAGTGTTTTCCACGTTCGGTTTCAAAACACTCATGAAGAACGAAATGTCAATGAAGACAGGGAGACATCTGTGTCTACTGAAAATTCACTTTGTTCAGCTCACGTTACACCAAGGGAGCATCCTTACACTGCACGGGTGTCTGTGTATGCACGCACATGCATCCAAACTCATTTTCATAAAATTCCCTGAACAGAACACAATGTTCCACTTATAATAAGCCAGTGTTGACCAAATAAGTATGAACTGAAGACCTGGAGGTCATTTCATGCTTATTTTATAAGGTGGTGTATATAGATAGAGCTGTGTAATTGCAGCTGAAACTAAAGTTCTGCTGTAAACCTGGAAGAGTCGCAGTGTGATGTGCGTTTGTCCATATTTGAAAACTTCTGTGTGGGTATTGTTGATATCCTAACAAACGCTGACATGTTATTGCAGAATTGACCATTTCAGTATCTAAACATTATACCTTGGGAAAATAAAAAAAAAATACAGATTTCATTTTAGAATATACATTTCTGTAATGCTAATTCTGTCACTGCTTTTTGAAAAGGAATCTAGCAGAAATGAGAGTTGGATAGTGACTGTGTGGTATAATTTTTCAGAGAAGATGGGTAACTGCAGGCAACAAAGGTTGTTATTTGCCTGAATCTCTGGAAACTCAGACCACATGCAGCTGAGATTCGGTGCTTCCAAAAGTGTCAAAAAAATAGAGGTATCCTTTTGAAATCTGATCACATTATTTTGCATTTCTATTGAGGCTCATACGCTTAGTACACATTTTTGTAACTACGCTATGTGTGCCAGTACAGGACACTTGTGAAGCAATTAACTTTTTTTTTTCCCTGTTTCAGTAGTGTCCTGGATTTGAGTGTACTTTTTATTTGTACAGTGTTTCTATCTTTACTATCTATTTTAAATTGTGGTAAGAAGATTTTGGAAATCTGGCTAGAAAAGCAAAAACTGTTTTCTCCTCGAAGATGAAAAGAACTTGTTGGGCTGTCCTGAGTACAAGCAGTCTGACTTGGATTAGTTTAGATACAAATCCAACAAACAAAACCTAACATCTGTGTAACTACACCCTGCATCAGAACAACGCACAAACAGGTCAGATGGCATCTGACAGGAGTGACTTGTCCTCTTGAAACTTGTTAGGTTTGATAACTAAACACAGTAAATGTTAACAATACTTAAATTTATTATGGAACTAAACCTAAGGAGGGGTGCTCAGGACTGCATGTTTTGATGTTTAGATGCACTGGATGGGGGAGGCTGAGGTGCCGAAGGTCCAAAAGTTCTCCTCAGCCTGGAGAAACCTCATGTCTAGTTGTAGTACCTTTATTTCATGCAGATTCTACAAAAGGAAATTAAAGTTTTATTGAGCCTGGAATGAAATACTAATGAAGTAGGAGTGCAATTCCGTTTTCTACTGAGAAAGCAACTCCTCTAAAAGATGCTGTAATGGCTTCCTGACTTTTTCGGTGTTATTTCAAGAATAATCAGATACAAACCATAACCTGTACTTGAAGTATCCCAGTCCAGAACCAAGGACTGCCAAATTCCCCTGTTCCCATGTTTATTCTGTCCTGTCTCTCAAATGTGACATTTTCTGCTGAACAGTGAACAACACCAATGATCGAGGTGGAGACTGGCCCCGTTTCATTCTAATCTCACAGGGAGCTGGTTAGTAAAACCAGAACTCTATCCCTGCCTGCTGAAGTCTGAAATTCCAGGTTTGCCATTGCTGCTGCTGGTATGCAGATGATAGCTTCCTTCTTGCTGAGTGTCTGATGTGAAAAGAGGATGTGGCATTGTGAAACCTGCATGGACAGACATCCCCACCCCACAGCTCTCTGCAAAGAGCCTGTTTCAAACACGCCCATTGACTTGGTGTCACCTGCTGGCTATTTCTTTTCAACTTCTCCCAAATTTCTAGTGACGCTGACTTGCCCTTTGGAACTATTTGGATGTTCTTAATCACAAAAATAGATTTTGTGCAGCTGTTTTTGCTTCTAGACCTCTGAACTTCCGTACATCGTCACTCAAATTAGTGGGTTCATAGGGAAATGTGTCTGAGAATGTGGGAGTTCTGCATGCCTCAGTTCTGGTCCCTCCTTCAGGGACTGCATGTCCATTCTCCATTGTATTTAATTTTTACTGAGGCAGTGTTGGAAACAGACTGCAGTCTGGTTTTCCGTGTCTTAAGAGTTTATCTTTTTTACAAAACAATTCCTGAATTATTTTACATTACTAAAAATAGATTTCATTAAAAATTGAGAGAGGTTAGGTTTTCGTGCATGCTCTAATTCAAATCCCTATTTTAGCCGCTCATTACAGGTTTTGCAACCCCATGGTAGAGTGTTGACCAGCCATGGTAATTTGGAATACTTAACAAAGGCATACAGCATCCTCATAGCATCGCACCGGAGTCGGTGCCTCCAGAATGAGTAAGGAAGCTTCAGGGAGGCATTGGTTCCAACTCTCCAAATTACATACTTGCGTAGAGGTTGCTTGCATACAAATGAACATTGACTGGTTGCCAAATGACTGACATCAGGATTTTAACCTTGGTAAGTAGTACAAACCTCATTTCTCACAAAATAAAATAGGGGGTTTGTGTTAGTGCCTAGTGTGCGTTTGCTGCAGCTGGGTAGCACTGGAAATTGGGCAAGATGAGTGGCAAGAGGACCACATCCTGTACACCAGGCACATGAACAAGGCTTAAGGAAGCTTGCACAGCATCTGCTGGCATTTTGCCTGGATTAGTTGCTGCAATTTGCACTTATTTTCACAAGAAACAAATCTGTCCCCAGAGAAATGATAGGTCACTACCACTTGCTGTGTTTTTATCTTCTTTTCTCATTTGAACTACTTTTATATCTATTTCTGTGTTGAGATTTTTGAAATATTCTGTCCTTATTGCAGGATTTTCTATTTGACCAGAACTGATCCCTGTTCTCTTGTCCCTACACCACCAGTTCTTTCAAGATGCAGCTCAAGCAGTTCTCTGCCTGCTCTGGTTTGGGACTTTGAGATCCAGCTACAAGACCAGGTTCTGCTTTTATTGCCAGCAACAGACTAGCGTAATGTGTTATTAAGCATTACAGACGTATTCTGTCAGGTGCTTCTCTAGCTACTGAAGGTGGCTTTGTGTGTAATGCTGATACGAAGGCATCTCCACTTGTGCCACGGTTTCACTATCACTTGGAGCTAATATTTACTGCCACTGAAGACAAAGACGCTGGCTTGCACCTCCCTCCCGCCCCTTCCTCTCTTCCAGCCACTTTTCTGCTCTTCACTTGCTGTGCAACTTGTGCTTCCACAGGTGTTTGCACACAACTTAACCAGATCTGGAGAGCTAGCTGGGGATAATATCAACCCCACTGAAAAAAAAAAAAAAAAGTTTAGTTAGTTTTGACTCAACTAAAAGATACTTTCAAGTGGATCAGCTGTACTGCACAGTTCATTCCCCTGCCCGGTGAATCCTCCTGCTCACGCTGGTAGCACAGTGACAGGCACAAGCAATTGAGAGCAGGCAGGACCAGCTCCTTCTCTTGGAGAGCCTGTTTGAGGTGACCACAGGCCACAAAATAAACCCAGGAGAGATCCTTCTTGCACATTCAGAGATCAGCTACAGAGTTAGCCCCCCTTAGCAAAATCCTGGTTGTTTCTGGACATGGAGAACAAAAGGCAGCATGATCAAGCTTCTGTAAAGCTGTTCAGGACTAATCTAAGTGCAAACAAATATTATAAATATTGTAGAACATGTTTATGTTTAGTTTTATGGCAAAAGGGACACACATCATTTATGTATGCAGTGTTTATGTTGCTCCTGCCAACTAAAAGGCTGAGGAATGCTGCAGAGTTTTTCAGACAGAAATTCTGGGCTTTAATCTGAAGTCCCAGTATATCGGACTTTATACATGACATAGGATGAAGCCTTGTCAGTTTTCAAACTGGAGATCTTTGTCAGAAATCTTGCTATCATAGGTGTGGCACAACTGAGTAGAAGCAGTACCTCAAAGCTCAGAATAGTACTCCTGGATGTTTGTGTTGAAGATGCCTACTGGAGTAGTACAGCTCTGACTGTATTCTTCACAGTGTAATAATAATGTAATAATAATAATAATAATTGTGTTACCTCAATGCCTTGAGATTTTATCAGTAGTCAATGAGTGTCACATGTTTTAAATAGAGTTCGATTACCTTTTGTGAGCACAGATACCTGGAATCTTGTTTTTATAATTAAGATAGATCAACTGAAAAATTTGTGCTTCCTAAGTAAAAACATTGCTAAACGGATGCTTTGGAATATAGGCAATAATTTTTAATACTATGAAAATGGCATTGCAGTAATAGGCCATCATTTTATCCTTCAGTGAGACTAGCTGTGAACAAAGCAGATGAAAGCAGCTAAAATGGAACTAATTCATCTTTATTTACCTTGAATACTTAATCAAAATATTGGCTGAATCTGAATCTGTAGCCTCTATGACTGCAATATAATGATAAACATTGCACAATATGGGCTTCAAAGAGAAAAAAAAAAGAACTATTTCAAACCACAGAGGAAATACAGGCAATCAATACAGTAACAGAGGTGTGTATGTGTCTAGAATACTGGTGAGCAAGCCCGCTCAGAGTTTCAAAAGTGCTGAGCACCACTCATCCATGGTGCAAAGATGTAGGTAAATTTTGCCTAAAATACAATCAACAGGGCAAAAGTCCAACCATAAGTTGTTCACAGCAGAAACAGTGTAATGAAATGAAAACTAATTACAGTGTTTAGGGCAAGACAGATCTGGTAGGCAGAAAACAGTTTATATACTAAACATCTAGTGGTACTTAGACCATGCAGTGACTCCACAGTTCCTGATTTATTCATTAGTCCTGGAACAGAGATTACACATCCATTTCTACTGGCAGGCTTCGGAGGGAGAGAGGGAGAGGTAATTCTGCTGAAAATTTCTTGTTCTGTTTCTATGAAAAGGTTTTATTTGAAAAACAACTCTTGAACATCATTATCTCCTGAGCAGGAACTGATTTAAGTAGTAGAAAGGTTGATCTGAGTGTACTGTTTACATCAAGTAACCCTCAGAAATCAGCACTCCAAAATGCTGACGTTAAACTCTGATTTAATTGAGCAGCTGCTACAAGTGAATAGGAGTTGAGATAGCTCAGCACTTTGTTCCTCTGTTCTGCGTGTACACAATAGATGTGGTTCAACAGGAGCATTTTTATTAAACAGTGTTTTCATTTGCAGCTAGACGCAGCATGTAATTGCATTATAGTCTGATTCGAATATAAGCACATGAGCTTACAGTTCTGCATTGTTAAGGTCTGTGGCACAGGTAATAAATGTGACGGTATGGCTGTTCTTCCAGCCTCAATACCTGTACAACACACATCTCAAGGCAGATGTTAATCATGAGATTCAATGCCTGAGATACTTCTTTCTCTGTTAAAATGATGGATCATGTTCTGACTGGTTTTATTTTTTTAAACCTTAAAAGTTCCAAGAACTGCGAGGACAAAGAATGCGAGGGTACAAATGTACACCACAAATCAAAAGTCTTTTTCAAAAAGAAAGAAACATTTATATACCTAGTAAGTTCTGCTGGAAGACTAAAGTGACGTGGTGAGTTCAAAGGCTGAGTCGGGTGTCAAAGCTGGCAAACGCTCAAAGGAGGACGGGGAGACACGGCTGGGCTAGCACAGCAAGGACAGTGGCTCCACGAAATTGGTCAGAGGGCTGGAGCAGCTCCCCTATGAGGACAGGCTGAGAGAGTTGGGGGTGTTCAGCCTGGAGAAGAGAAGGCTCCGGGGAGACCTTAGAGCAGCTTCCAGTGCTGAAAGGGGGCTACAGGAGAGATGGGGAGGGACTCTGCATCAGGGGGTGGAGTGAGAGGACAAGGGGTAACAGGTATAAGCTGAAAGAGGGGAGATTTAGACTAGATATTAGGAAGAAATTCTTTACTGTGCGGGTGGTGAGACACTGGAACAGGTTGCCCAGAGCAGCTGTGGATGCCCCATCCCTGGAGGGGTTCAAGGCCAGGCTGGATGAGGCTTTGGGCAACCTGGGCTAGTGGAGGGTGTCCCTGCCCATGGCAGGGGGTTGGAACTGGATGATCTCTGAGGTCCTTTTCAACCCAAACCATTCTGTGATTCTGTGATCTCAGATGGCAGGGAAGCCCGAGAGTCTGAGGGAGCAAAAGCGAAATACCGAAACCACCCAGCTGCTCTTCTTTTACAGCAGTAGTGGTGAAACATCTTAAAATCCACAACTGCGAGCGGATGTAAGAGTAAGAGATTGTGTTGATTCCTGGTTTTCCTGCTTCTTTGTGAAGGGAAGCAAGAGACACGAAGCCAAAAGTGAATAGAAACCTTCACTGTCAAGCCACGAGCTGTCACAAACCCTAAAACCCCACACTGCAGATACAGTTCATAACGATGCCACGACTCTGCCTGTCGCTGAGAGGAAGGGAAGTCCCGAGAGCCCTGCTCAGACCCGGGCCTCCGCCGCCCCGTTCACGGAGCCGCCCCGGGGCCTACACCCCTACA
>WKFP01014368.1:1279626-1296689 GCA_011057875.1 Pterocles orientalis | reverse complement strand
CTAGACATTAGGAAGAAATTCTTTACTGTGCGGGTGGTGAGACACTGGAACAGGTTGCCCAGAGAAGCTGTGGATGCCCCATCCCTGGAGGGGTTCAAGGCCAGGCTGGATGAGGCTTTAGGCAACCTGGGCTAGTGGAGGGTGTCCCTGCCCATGGCAGGAGGGTTGGAACCAGATGATCCTTAAGGCTGCTTCCAGCCCAAACCATTCTGTGATTCTGTGATCCCAGATGGCAGGGAAGCCCGAGAGTCTGAGGGAGCAAAAGCGAAATACTGAAACCACCCAGCTGCTCTTCTCCTACAGCAGTAGTGGTGAAACATCTTAAAATCCACAACTGCGAGCAGATGTAAGAGTAAGAGATTGTGTTGATTCCTGGTTTTCCTGCTTCTTTGTGAAGGGAAGCAAGAGACACGAAGCCAAAAGTGAATAGAAACCTTCACTGTCAAGCCACGAGCTGTCACAAACCCTAAAACCCCACACTGCAGATACAGTTCATAACGATGCCACGACTCTGCCTGTCGCTGAGAGGAAGGGAAGCCCCGAGAGCCCTGCTCAGACCCGGGCCTCCGCCGCCCCGTTCACGGAGCCGCCCCGGGGCCTACACCCCTACAGCCCTTCCCGGGCCCCGTTCTCCCGCGGGGAGCAGTCTGGGCGGCTGCCTCCCCCCTCCGCCGGCCTGCGGAGAGCCCCTGAAAGCCGTGGGGCGCTGAGGCAGCCGCGGGAGGAGCGAGCCCATGAGGAGACTCTGCCCCGGCCCCGAGCACGCTCCACCACGGCCTCCGGGCCGCACCCGTCCGCGCCCGGCGCCGGCAGCGCGGCCCCTTTAAACGGAGGCGGGGCCGAGCCCCAAAGTTTGCCCAAGTTGTGGAGCGGGGCCGGCGGCCGCGCGGAGCTGAGGGTCCGGGCCCGGCCATGGGGCCCCGCGGCCGTTAGCAGCCCCCGTCCCGCCGCCATGGACTATCTCACCACCTTCACCGGCAAGAGCGGCCGCCTCCTGCGGGGCACCGCCAGCCGCCTCTGGGGGGCCGTGCCCGGCGGCCTCCGCCAGGTCCGCTTCCAGGACAGCCGGAGCCGCGGGGCACCGGGGCCCGCCGAGCCGGCGCCAGGTACCGGAAGGGGTCGGGGGGCAGCGCTCGGTTAGGGGCCTCCCCGGGCTCCAGGTTCGGCTTCTCGCCCGCTCTGAGCCTCCCTGGAGGGGAGCGGGCTCCGGGGGGAGAGCGGCCCGGGGCGTGGGGGGAGGCCCCGGGTGGTGGCGGGCGGCTCGGAGCGGTGGCCGAGGGAGGAGGCGGGGGGCACGGCCTCCCCGAGGGGCCGCACCAGCAGCCGGGTCTAGTGACCGAAAAAGTTTTCGTTGCGCGTCTTCCTGACTTCCCGTGGCGGTACAGCGGGGTTCGCTGCCCCGCGCACGCACTTTCCTGCTGCTTTTATTGAACAGGGTGTGGGAGAGCGGCCGGAGGACAGGCTCCTTGGTTCGCGATCTGCTGGGTGTTCGCCTCTCGGGTGTTCTGGGGAGCAGGCAGTCGTGCTCTGGGGGTGGGCTGGGTACCTCTGCCTCTCGGTGGTCAAACAGGTCGGTCAGCGGTCAGTAAGGGACTTGTTTTGTCCTGTGTCTGGGAGCGAGAGAGCTGCTGTTGTCACCCCCTTTGCTGAGCATGTCGTTGTCATTATGGGTATGACAGCTTGCTCACCTGAAGTGGGTGCTCAGACGGGGAGAAGCGCTGTGGAAACGAGCGGTGGAGGGGGAACGTGCACGGAGGGAGCATGAGGAAGAGGACGGGGCAGCGAGGGCTCTGGGGAGGTAGTGAAAAGCAGTGACATGCCTGGGAAAAGCAGCCTGGTCTAAGGACTGCTTGGAAAGAAAAAGATACAGAAGTTAGTGGCAATGCTTTCTGAGAATCTGAAGAGCAGTATGAATGGTAAATCTTCTTTTTTTCCCCCCATTCTAAGAAGCTGTGTGGGTGATTGCATGGTTGTCAGAGTCTGTAGGTGGGGTGCAAGTCAGGCCTCTACTGAAAGGTAATGTTAAAAACCATTTTCTCTGTTAATTTAGGTTATTTTGGAAGAGTATAATAATAGTTTTTAATCAAGAGAAACAAGGTTTGCTTCTTACTGTAGTAGGCAAGGCAACAGGAATGCCCGTGCAGTCTGTCAGATGGAGATGTTGTCGCCTCCTGTGCCTCCCATCACTCTTCCTGCCCAGAAGAGACGATAGGTAACGGGCTGTATTTACAGTGCCCCTCGTCCGTCCTTTATTCTGTCTCTCCCCTGAGACATACAGAGAGAGAAAGAGACAGCAACTTGTGCTTGAGCAGTGAGGTGACGTGCTCTGAATAAGGCCTCTGCAAACTGCTAAAGGCTTGTTGACAAAGATTACTTACACTCTTTTGCAGAAGCAAAATGCCAGTAAAACTCTTTACCATCTTCTGGCCTTTTAATCAGTTACAAGGCCATGTGTTCAGCTGTTAGTCAAAAGCATCTCCTGTGATAGATGTGAGTTCTGGGAGGAAGAAGCTCTCTGTTACTCGCCTCTTGCTCTGAGACAAGGGGTTAGCTTAGACCGCATTGTAATGTTTTAGTTTTTCCCTGGCTTGGAGCAGGAAGTGTATTTCCTCAGATACTTTTGTAATGTGGGACTTCTGATTTCTGTTAATGAGGGGTGACTGCAGTTTTGGGATGCAGGGTGGGTTTCTGTGTGTGTGGAATTGGATGTGCTTTTTTTTTTTTTTTGGAACAGAACTGTACTTTGGGTTTTTCCTAATCTAGGCAAAGCACACTGTGTGGGGCAATTAGATCTGGCCCTTGCATGCTGGTTTCCCACTCATGGGGTTTCTGTCAGTTATGGGCAGTGACTGTGGGATTCTTCTGGCGAGCATTTTGCTGGCTTCTACAAACCACCTGTGCCCTGGTAATGGGTGCTGTGGAAGCTGTAACAATTATAATAATACTTCACTTGAAATCCAGCCTCTCTTTTAATTAGAGATGTGTCCCCTGCCATTAACTTAAGCCTTAATGACAAATTCTAACCATTCCAAATGTTCAGTCTCTGTGTGTAGTGTTCTGAATCCAGGCCAAGCAATTGCTCTAGTTTTTTTTCCCCACTTAGGACTTTCAGAAAGATTTTTTCAGTGTTTATTTTCTTTACATGGTTCAGCTGTGACTATGCATTACTTCTTAATAGAATGGTTCTTCATAAATACCTTAAAATGCTGTTTCCACATTTCTGAAACAAAGCCCAACCTTTTTATTACTAATTATTTTTAATTTCACTTCTACAGTAAAGGATCTCAGCTCTATTCATGTAAAATTAGTAAATTTGCATTTACTGTTGTCTTGCTTGTCTTTCTAAACAGTTGAACAGCTGCTCTACAAGGTTTCCATGTTCCAGGAGGCAAGTCTGTTCAAATGCTGTGCCTTAAATTGCTTTTCTGAGCCTGTCTACTTCTTCAGGTACATGCAGAACAGTTTGTAGTATTTCTTAGCAGGGAGAAAGGAGGCTGTGTAGTGCTGTAGGAGGCTGTAAACCTGTTTAACCAGTTTGTAGTGTTATTTCACTGACTTGGCTGTTGACACAAACTTTAGAGAGGTATTTTGTCTTTTAATTGTTGTGGTGGAGGATGAAAATGCAAGGAGAACCCGAAATTCTAGAGCAAGCATCTGGCTTTAGTAATTATTGGCGCTACCAATAATTTCAGAGTGTAAAATTCCTTAAAAAAAAAAAAACCTTGTGGGCTTTGAAATACAACTTATAAAGATACTCTATTGATAATTTCTAGAAAGAGCTAGTATGTGTGTGTTCGAGGCCTGGATTTACCTGGAGACTTCAGCTAGAACAGAATGTAGCTCTCTTGTTTATTGGAATATATTGTAGGCGGTAGTGTGTTGAAGTTGCATGCATTTGTATTTGCTTTAAGATGCAACTCAAGGCTTTAGGGAATGTGTGATTGAGGATTATCTTTACTGCAGAATTAACTTGAGCGTTCAGTTTAATTTGAGTCTCATCTATACAAACCTCTTACTTAAATGAGCCAGCAGCATGTCTCATGGTTTGGTATGCTGTTTGCATGGAGGGAAAAGATGCACCACACAGGTAGTCCTGACTCCCATTAGGTACCGAAGTTACAGACCTGAAGATGAGTCGTTCAGAGAGCCCTTGTAACTAGTCTGTCAGGGAAATTGTTCTAGCTGCCTCCTATGAAAAGATTTTTTTCCTTGTTTTTCTTCCTCCTGCTCAACTTGGTGGTTTGGTTCTGGACCATGTGGCCTACGGGTTTGTTTACATTTTCCTATCAGCTTTCGAGCCTCGGTCGGTAGGATAATCATACACAGTATATCCAGTGAGCCGTGTGCCCTGCCGGTCCTGTGCTGTGGTGAAGGGTAGCATCAGGGCACTAGGAAGACAGACATGCAGAGGCGAGGTATATCACATCTGACACGTCCTCCGTACAAGTTAGTATCTTCCTTTCTGAAAGCCTGTCTCATACTGAAGCAGCCATCAGAATAAAGGAGGTTATTTTCTCACTTCATCCGTATTCAGTCCTTCACTGTTCAGAAATTAACAGGTGTATGATAAAGTATGTGAGAGACTTCAAACTGGATGACACAGCTTTGCAAGTTTTCTTGTACACACTGTTCTGACGAAGCACATGTGAAATGTACCAGCACCCTCCACAAAGATGCTAATGCTTCGCTTTCATGTCTGAAAATACTTCAGTCGGTATAGGCATAAGAAGCAAATGTGATCCTGGAACGTATCAGGCTGGTGATTCAGTCATCTTGTGATATGTTAATGTGTGCATAATCTCTTCTTCCGATTTATGCACTACCAGTACATAGAAATTTTTGGCTATTCCCTGGGTATATGTTCATGCTATGCTCTGTACTACTACATCTCGCCCTCCTTTTGTCTCCAGGCTTTCTTGTGCGTCCTTTTGCCCGGCCGTGGCTGTTGATTGTGCTTTCGAGTTTGTTTGCTGATGTGCAATTGAACTGTCTTAAAAACTAGTCCATTGGGAACTCATTAATATACCCTTCCATTCTGCTAGTTTCTATTTCACCATCCCCTTTAGTGGATTTTTGAATTAGTTTACAATTCTCGATTCATTTTTTTGCTGTTCAACAGGTTTCTGGTGTATCAGAAGTTTTACTGAAGTTCAGCTTATGTCTGTTTCAGTCATCTGCAAAGTTATTTTATTATCCGAGTGTGGTTTATTCCAATAATCTGGTATCCTTTGTATTGCATTTTTGGTTTCCTGTGTCATGTTGCACTTTTATTTTAATTTTGATGGTTAATTCCCATTTCTAACATTAAAACAGTTTTGAAGGTGATTTGTTAAGAAACTGCATGCTCGTGGCTACCTGGATCATTTCTTCCTACATGTATGACCGGCACCTTTCTGTTCATCAGTAAGGTGATTGACCATCTTGCCGTGTTATATGTGCAGATGTCCTCTGGCTTGGTTTGGGGACACAAGGGAAGAGGTGATCTTACAAGCAGCTATGAAACTTACGTTGGTGATGGCCTTGTGGGAGGAGTGGCAGTTAGAGATAACTCGGATTGCAAGAAGGCCTATCTAGTCCTGCTCAGAGTAGGGAAGACTGATTTGGGGCTGGATTCCTCAAGGCTTTATACAGCTGGGCCTTGGAAGAGTCCCAGGATGGAAACTGTGCACCTGCCATGGGCAGTTAGATTTTTGCCATGTTAGCCAGTCAGAAGCTTTCCTGGGTGTCCATTATGTCTGTTGTCTCTTGTTCTCTCCCTATACATGACTGCCGAGCCTGGCTGTGCCATCTTGACACCAGTGGGAAGTTACCCAGAAGGTACAGGAAGGCTGCTTTGACAGTCCCACCAAACCAGCTCTCCTTCAGACTGGAGAAGCTCTGTTCTCTTAGCCTCTCAGCCTCTGGCTACCTTGGTGGCACTTCACTGAAATCGTTTTTGTTTATTGATGTCTGTCTTCTGTTGAACTGGGGACAGGGATGGGACTAGAGCCAATATTCCAGAAGCAGTCTGAGTGCCAAGTTAAAGAGAATAGTGCCTTCTCCCTGGTGCTCTGCTGGCTGTGCTGCTGCTAATACAGATGAGGATGCTGTTGGCCCTCCTTGTTGCCAAGGCACACTGCTGGCTTGTGTTCAACTTGCTGCCTACCAAGACCCCCAGAGTTTTTTCAGCAGAGCTGCTCCCTGGCTGAGCAGTGCCAGCTTATATAACACAAAGGGCTCTTCCTTCCCATGCAGAGGACTGTTGTCCTGTTGAATTTCATAAGGCCCCTGTCAGCCTGTTCCTCCAGCCTGTCCAGGTCCCTCTGAATGGCAACCCTGCCCTCCAGTGTGTTGGCTGGTCCCCCCAGCTGGCTGTCATCTACAAACCTAATGCAATAAGCTTGTACAGTAAGATGTTTACTGAAGCATACACAGCAAATACCAGGTACCATTGGCTTAAATGGGATAAGGCAAAGTGTTTGTAAAAGTTTTGTTGTGACACTTACAGAGATTTGCTGTAATGCTTGCTGTGTAAGGTTAGCCAGCAGAAAGATACTAATTGCATAACAGTAGCCAAAATTAAGCATGGATGTGCCTTAGCACCACAGATGGCAAAGGAATGTGGAAGTCATGACAAGCTTTGTTGAGAGATACATAATCAAGATGCTTTTGTTCTTGTTATCTCCCCTCCTGGCCCTGGCCAGGCTTGAGATAGACGTTAACAAGGAAAAAACCACACCAGATGTTTTTCACAGTTTAAGATAGAAAGTTGTTTATTCAACTATATAAAAGCAGGGAACATTTGTAGGGAAATTTGGAAGCCTCATCTATACAGTGGCTGCACTGTATAGAGATTTCCCAATTTCTGGGAAGGGTTCTCTCCAAATCCTCACTGCAGTCGGGCTCCTTGGTGACTGCAGATCTGGATGCTGGTAATGTATTAATAGGGCAACTGGTGATGGATCTTTCTTAATTGCTGTCGCTAACTCTATGTAGTAATGATTAGGTGCATCACCTTATTTTCTGCTTGCTATAGTAGTTTGCTTATTGTTTTGCTGCTTTACCTTATCTTGCTTTAACTTATTTTCACTGTATTATTTTTCTCATTATTTTATCACTTTAAACATCAGTAAAGATAAGCTAACTTCTTTAATCTGGTGCCTGTGTCCCCATCTATTGGCAAAAGACGAGACCAAGTGCAAGGTCCTGCACGTGGGTCGGGGCAATCCCAAGCACAAACACAGGCTGGGTGGAGAATGGATAGAGAGCAGCTCTGAGGAGAAGGACTTGGGGGTGTTGGTGGATGAGAAGCTGAACACGAGCCGGCAGTGTGTGCTGGCAGCCCAGAAACCAGCTGTGTCCTGGGGGCATCAAAAGAAGCATGAGCAGCAGGTCAAGGGAGGTGATTCTCCCCTCTACTCTGCTCTCGTGAGACCCCACCTGGAGTACTGTGTTCAGATGTGGGGCCCCCAACATAAAAAGACCTGGACCTGTTGGAGAGAGTCCAGAGGAGAGCCACAAAATTAATCAGAGGGCTGGAGCACCTCCCCTATGAGGACAGGCTGAGAGAGTTGGGGTTGTTCAGCCTGGAGAAGAGAAGGCTCCGGGGAGACCTTAGAGCAGCTTCCAGTGCTGAAAGGGGGCTACAGGAGAGATGGGGAGGGGCTCTGCATCAGGGGGTGGAGTGATAGCACAAGGGGTAACGGGTATAAGCTGAAAGAGGGGAGATTTAGACTAGACACTAGGAAGAAATTTTTCACTGTGAGGGGGATGAGGCAGTGGCCCAGGTTACCCAGAGAAGCTGTGGATGCCCCATCCCTGGAGGGGTTCAAGGCCAGGCTGGATGAGGCTTTGGGCAACCTGGGCTAGTGGAGGGTGTCCCTGCCCATGGCAGGGGGTTGGAACTCGATGGTCTTTAAGGTCCTTTCCAACCATTCTATGATTCTATTATTATATAAAAAAAATCACCCCAGGAGTGTGCTTACATTGAATCTACTAGTAATTGCTTATATTGTTGCCCTTTGTAGCCTGCTCAGTATAGCAAACGGACAATATTTGCTGAGGTTTTTATTTGGGGGTGTGTGTTTTGTTTGTGATAGTTTTGACTATCCATCTAGAAATGGATGTGGCCTTGCGACAGAGACCTAACTTTTTACAAGATTTGTCTCAAAAGTGCATTTGTGTATATAAATTGATATGTTAAAAAAAACCCACTTTTCTAGAGATACAGAATTAAATGCTTTCTGTTGAATCATAACTGTTACATTCTCTTTATGATAAATATCATCCCAATTGGTATCAAAAAGTAGAGTCTGCTTTGAGTACAAATTGTTGTTGATTTGAGATCATCAAAATACCATGACCCAATAAAAACCACAGTTCTGAGCTTGTGTTATTTCTGTAGGATCTCTGTTGTTTATGCATAGGCTGTGAAGTTAACGCTAACTTTTTATACAAAAAAAGCTTTAAATACTCTGTACTTATCAAACAACACTTAGACCCAAAATCCCGGTCACATCAAACATACGGACCTTAGAGCATCTCCCCTCTAGCCAGAGCAGACGGGGTACGCTGTAAAGTGAGCTAAACACACGGTTCCAGAAATGCTGCTTGCCTGCCGGGGTCAATCCCTGATTTAGTTTTCCTTCATTAACAGCTTCCTGAACAGCAAGCAGCAAGTACTTCTGCAGTTAATAATTGATTCCCAGTTACCAGTGGTTTATATTGGTGAAATCCTTACCGGGTTGCAGAGGAATGAAGCCCCTGTTCCGGCAGCCGACCGTCTGTTGGGCAGTCCCAGGGAGCAGGCTGTGTGGCTGGTGGATTAGATGTCTGCCCACGGGGCTGTAGGCAGCAGCCTGTGACACTGCTGAGAGAGAAAAATGAATTTAACACGCACGTTGCCTCAATTTTTTTCAGACACTGGCCAGAAGAAGACCTCAGACAAGAAAGATGGGCGACGAATGTCTTTTCAGAAGCCTAAAGGGACGATGGAATATTCTGTAAGTTACTGCTTGATTGTCAGAATGTCATTGCAGATCAAGTGCAGACTTAAAGTTGCGTTACAAAATATAACCAAAGCAGTAATGTGCATTACCTTTAATCGTAGAATTTTGTGTGTCTGATAGTTTGACAGGAATTACATCTGGAATTAGCTTGAGTAATGCTCTTTTTTATTTTTAAGTTACTTTTTCTTTAAAAAACCTAATTAATCTGACTGATTCACTTTTAGGTAACTAGTTAGAAGTAGTATATAACATTAATTATAAAATCATGTGGAAGTTCCCTGCTCTCAGCATTACTAATAAGCTGTTGACATGGGGAGAAATATCAGAATGAAGTTTGGGGGGAGAGAGAGAGCTATATATTGGTACTAACCTTCTGGTCTTCTGATAATTTTCATAGATCTGTACCTTCTACTGTACAGATCTGTTTCTGCAGCAGTATCTGAAAATGGAGCCTTTCTCTGCCTGTTCTGTTCTTGAAATGACCCTCAAACTGTGCTGCAGTCAGCTTCCCACGTTTGTGGTTACTAAGGGAAACTGAAGTGAGAAGTATCTGTCTTGTGTTATATACTGAAAATATAATTAAGCCTATAAATAATGCCTATAGGGTTGACATTAAAATGGGGAAAGTCTGTCACAGCTATATTTGAATGCTTTTGAGGCCAGACATGATAAAATAAAAATGAGAAATTCTTTATAAGAAGTCTTTACTTGACCTTTTGATGTCCTCTTATTCCAAGAATAAGAGATACAGGGGAGACTTAACTCTTAATGGTACGCTAAGCCAAGCGGTGGTATGGCTCAAACACAGAGAAGGCTGTGATAGTCATTTGGAGAGGCAGAGGATGGGTGTATTGCAGCACGCAGCACTTCCTTACTGGTTTATATTGGGAACTTGAATATAGTTCTAGCCTATAATAAAGACTTTCTTGAAGCTGAAATTCAAAAAAGACATTTCTGCTGCTTAGATTCTAGCAGCTTGGTAAAGTAGACGTGACTGTTGCTGTTACAATAGCCTCATTTTCTCTGAAATAACTGGAAAAAGTGCTCAGGTGTTAACTCTGTCAAACTGGTTTTCCTCTTCAGTTAGTAAATCCCTTAACTTGTCTCTTGCAACCATGTGCATGCATGGATGTAAGATCCAGGCAAAGCTGATGCACAAGGTGGGGTTTTTTTAATGAGTATGTTTGTGTCAAGTTGTCATGTACTTTTGTAGGTTTTTGTGTTCTAATAGGTGGGGTTTTAGTTGCAAAAACAACTTTCTTAATACATGCTGAAGTATGTATCACTTGCTTTTGAGTCAAAAAGACAATTTACCAGAATCAAAGACTTATTGCCTCTAACCTTAGTCCAGCTTCTGCAGCAGCCTGCTGTGTGGATGGAACAGGGTGCGTTTCAGCTCCACAAACGCACTTTTCTGCCAGTTACATGTCATGCACACAGGTCTTAATAACATACCTGCATCTAGCCTTTAGGAGCCAGGGCTATGTTCACTGTATGTTTAAGAGAGGTCTGGTAATTATTGTGATAGTTTGCTATTGTTATTCTTTGTGACTTTATACTCTGTGGAGAGATGAACTTATGTCTTGTCTACATCCTACTACCTGTCAAAGTAACAACACACACGCACGTGTATATATATATATATATATATGCACACATAGGTATTTATATGTCTGCATGTGTTGCTGCTTTGAGTAGTAGGAGGACGGAGATAGAAACCAGGCTTCCCCCCAGTATTGTTGGAAAGTTAGAAGTTTTTGCTTTTTTTAAAAAAAAATGATAATTTAATGTGTTAGTTTTTCCAGTGGCTATGGGGTTTTAGGAGGAAAGGCCTTATTTGTATTCCTGAAGTTCAGAGTGAGATAGGATCTGCAAACTATGGGTTTTTAAGGTGAAATACACTTCCCATCAGAGTTTTTTAAAGAAGAAAATCATTGTTTTGGGGACAAATAATAAATTTTTGCTTTAAAGATAAAGTCAAAAGGCAGTTAATGTTAAAGATTTAATCTAAAATTCCCAGGGCAGAAAAACTTTGAAATATTGTTCTGTCTGTAGCACCAAGATGTCAACAGATATGGTGCTAAGTGAAGGAAGTGAGTCCGCAGCTTCCCCAGGCTAGTAGGTTTAAAAGAATGTCACCAAGTTAATTTTCAGTGGCTGCCTCTAAAGGATACGGAAAACTGGTTTATTCTAACTGCTACTGTTTAGACAGTGAACAGATTATTTTTTTAATTAATATAGTTTTTCTTCTCCTGCATGTCAGTCAGCAGATGAGATGCAAGTTGATATTATCTCTCATTTCAGAATTCACACTTGGTGCTCCAAGGCAGTCGTTTCCCCGTCCCGCACACAGCTGATGCGTATGAACAGGCTCTGAGTTTAGCTAGTTTAGGTGAATTATTGTTACTCCCCTTTTTATGTTGTGAAGATAGCATCTTGCATTGCTTATTTGACATCAGTATATTACCACTTCATTACAACACATAACACAAAATATTTATACAAACATAACCAGTGTCTGCTTCCAGGTGTTAGAAGAGCCGACTGCAGATAAATAAATAAAGAAGCATAAGCAGACAGCATTGGCCACTGATCACCAACAATACTGCTAGCATGGTAGCAGTTGCATGACTTCAACAACTGCTTTCTAACCCCCGTTCGTTTGGAGGAGAAAAAGGAAATAACTGTTGCTATTTACAGTTAGGTTTTTTCAAGTCAAGACTATACAGGAAAAGCACTTCTTGTTGAAAAAAAATAAATTATAAGTGAGCGGTGGAGGCAGATGTTCTGGTTTATCCCTGTTGGAGGTTCAGCTGTAAGACCTGCCTTCCCCTGCCCCACTCCTTTCCTTTTCGAGTCTCTGGGGATTGAAGGCTGTGCTCTTCTGAAATAACAGACAAGCCCCTAATGCACAGAGTATGTTGTCTGGATCGTGAGAAGAGTTTCTTGTTGTCATGACCTGCTGAATGTGTATTTTGAGGGTAGATAAATGATGGGTATCAGCGAATATCTTTCTAGACTAACTGCAGATTTCACTTTCAGTCCTAGTTGGATAGAGTTCTAAAGGGTCTCTCTTCTGGTGCAACAAGTTTTATTGCCATTGTAAGCCTTCGCATGCTGTTTAGGCTACTACACACTAAGAGTTTTTGCTTTTTTCTGTGTGCTTCCATTTCAAAGCCAGGGATTGTGTTCTTGTCTGACTGTCACTTTCTTTGAGCATCCATCCCACTGTCATAGTCTTCTTCCCAATTTTGGGGAATTTTGAAAATGTGGATCATAACGGTGACATACAACTTTATCCGTTTTATCTTTTACCTAATTTTAAAATTACTTTGAAGTTCATTTACAAGTTCAGTGTTCCCAGTGTTGCATATTACAGGAACTAAGCCTATGAACAATTAGTTAATATAGTCGTAATCTGGTATTGCTAAAGGCTTGGGTACAGTGCCAAAGTTGTTGTGTCCTCTTCTCCTGTTTGTCCTCAACCCTCCTTCTAGTCTTCCCATTTCTTTAATTTTGTTGGTTACTTTATTTAATACTCTTAAACTGTTGTTTTCTTGTTTTCTGGTTCTTGGACAACTAGTCTTGAAGAGTGTTTGATTTGAGGTGATCCTGGAAAAGAGAAATGGAAGCTGTAGATCTTAAGTGGCTCTTTTTCTATCTAGTCATAGCTGTAAAAACTGATTTTATCTAACTTCAAATTTTAGACTTATTTGTATCTATGTGAGGTAGAAGTAAGTAGGTAGTAAGGCCCTATGTGTCTTATCTCAGCGTAAGAGTGCTGATAACTAGAAGCTCTTGCTGTGGAGTATAGGAAAGCTATTTACATTTTAAGAAGCTGTTTTTCAACAAAAATTATTGTACAAAGCAGAGTTTGTTTTTGTTAGACTTAACGTGGTCCTGAATAAACAATTCTCATTTTCTTTTTACACTTTCATGAATTATTTTCCCATCTCAATACTCGCCAGCATACTGAAGGAAGCACTGGACTACTTCAGAGCACCAGCTGGCTTGGTCAAGTCCTTTTGAGATGGTTTCAGGAAATAGTCGTGTTTTCACATGGCTGGTGGTTGTTTTTCAGAGGTTTACTTTCATTTGAATAGATCTTGCCATTCATGAAACAGTGTCATCACTGTTTGTCATCCCTCTCCCTCCTCAAAAGGGGGAATTTTCCCGTAGTCCTTTACTATCCAAATGGTTACATAAAACTCTGAATATTTAGAATAGCACTTAAATAACTACACGCATGATGTATAGAAAGTTTGTTTCCTGGGAAAGAAGGAATTACTTTTTGCCTTCTCTTCCAGTGTTGAATTGATGGGAAAAAAATTATTGGAAAAGCTGGGGGGTGGCTGTGAGATGTGGTGGTGCATTTTTTTTTTTTCTGTGTTAGTGGAAAAGCACAGTTTAAGAACTAAATTGTTATTTTAGGTTTTGGCACTTCAGAATCCATTTTTTAAAATAGTAGAATGCACAAGAATTGGAAAATGGCCTTTGAACACAGGGAGATACTTCAGGAAGTCTCTATTACATGAACATTTTATTTGTTCTAAAAGGTATCGGTGCTGGTCTCTGAAATCCTGAGTAGTGTAGAGATCTGCCTGTGTAAACTTTGCAGCCAAATAAGAGACAGAAGCCTGTATTTGCCGTTCTTGTGTTCATGATTTGTGAGATTAAACGCATGTGTTGCCAGGAGATCTCATAGATGGATCTATTTCTGAAGGCTGAGAAGAGCGAATGCACTCTCAAAGGTCTGAGGCTTTGTATTTTTTTATCTGAATCCTCTTAAGTAATTTATTTTATATCAGACCATATGTTAGTCTAAAATCTAAAATACTTTACTCATTAAGTGATACCTAAGCAATATCTACATAGCAGCTAACCATTGTCTTCTGATATTTCTGTGAGAGCAGATTTGTGAATTGGGCAGAGCTTTTGAATCTCACTTGACAGTTTGTTTTAGCAAACCTTCTCTGTGATGCAGAGTTGCTGATGGAGACACTACTGTTCTTTGATTTGGTGGTCAGCTTTGTTATCATCTGTGGAACAAGTACTCATCTGGCCAGGTTAGGGTCCTGTTTGGATTTCTGCTTTACTGCCAGTGACAAGTGGCATACAAGAATATTTTTATTCTTCACACATCTGTGTGATCATACAGAACTGAATTACAAAGAGGTGCTACAATACCGTCATTCATACCTGAGATACTAGTAAAGAGGGGTGTTTGCAGCTTTGTTATAGAAGGAATTGTTACCGTAGAATTAGGAGTTTCTTAAGAAAGCTAATTGCTGTTTCTTTGGCAATACCTGTCTCTTTTTGTGTGTTTGTGAATCTAGGCTGACAAATGCACCTTTACAAAATGAAAATTGATTATGGAAAGGAATTCTTTAGCTCTCGGGAATCTTAATTATGTTAGTATCCCAAATCACCCTCTTTTTATCTGTTGGAACTATAACAGCCTTCAAAGTATGTTATATTTGCTGCACTCTTTGTTGCAGGACAACCACTTGGCTCATTAAAGGATACTGTTTGCTGCTTTACATCTGTCAGTTGCACATTTTATTCCCGTACTGGCAACATGTGTTCTCTAACATGACATAACTTTGAAAAAAAAGTTAAGAAAGATAAACATTTATTTTCATAAATTCTTCTGGGGTTAGTGTTCTGTTCAGTGCTGAGCTCTGGAAGGTTTAAGTGGGCAGGCATTTTGAGGAGCCATTATTTAACTTTTGATGTGCTACTTTTGCTTTACACCCGGTAGGAACTCTGTTTGCCAGCTATTCTTGCAATACTAATACAACGTATTAAAATATTAAATATTTCATCACCCAATATTAACTAATACCGTAACCTGTAGATGCATATTCTTCCACTCTGGCAAAGTGTTTGCTGCTGCTGTGATGAGTGGACTGTGCCTGGACAGACTGTACTGACAGCAGTCTGTGCAATGCCTGTTACCACATGGAACGTTCTCCTTCCACTGGAGCAGTCCAACATAGGGTACAGCTGGAAGCAGGCTAGCCCAGTGTATGTCTTGTTCTTGACCTCCGCTGCAGTATGGTTAGGGAAATTCTGTGGTTTTAGTCTTTCTGTTCCAAACACTGCCTTTTTCTGTGTGACTGTAAGGTCAAGGTCTGCTCTCAGAGCAAGCAACACCAAAAGCTATTAAAACACATGCTCTGATACTTCTCCTTCCTTCCGCTCACCCTACCCTTAATTTTTTTCTGCCCCGTATCAGTTGTTCCAAGCAGAAGTAAAGGATATCTGCCTTTAAGTCTAGCAGCAGTTGACAATACATGCTCCCACTGTTTTTGTGAAGGAGGTGAGTGAAGAGCAGGAGATTCTGCTCACCCACCAGGTGTCAGCTAGGGATAGCCACTGGCTTGCTCAGAACCCTTGTGTGTAGAACATACACGAGGAAGAAAAATGTGGGTTTGTCTTCCATTTTTTCCCCGTTCCTTACTTTTCCCTTGAAAATTAAGTAAAGAGAAGGGAATTTTTAAGAGAAAGCATTCTTTTCTGTAATTGTCAAGAAAAGTTAAATAAATAGCCTGAAAACAGAAGGAAAATTAAACCTGTGAATAATTAGTCTAATACTATTTATATAGAGTGGATGGTGTGTAATGAGAAGACATTTAAGACAGGAATCAGTGGGGTTTTTTCTAGCTGTGCTCCATATTTAGCAACTCAAATGTAGCTTTGCTTCTATAACTTCATCTTCTCTAACTGGTGAAATTTCTTTTTCCTGGTACAGTATTTATGAAGCCCTGTGCCATTGCACAATAAACTACTTTGGGTTGTGTGCTCCCTTATCATATCACCTTCACCATTTTTAAATGCTTGCTATCAGTTCTTTATTCTCAAATACTCTGTGAATAAAAATTTCTTCTATTTGTTCCTGTTGAACACATTTTGGGAGACGAGAGCAAAAATAAGAGTTTGAAAAAAGTTCTTTCCTTAAGCATTGTGAATAGGTGATTCCTGACTAAGTTCCATCTGCTGTCATACTGGCTGACCTGTTTTGCTTCAGCATTTTTGCTTTTTATCTTGTTTTTTTACTTGAAAGTCAGGTTAACAGAAGCTTATTGCAATAGGAAGAGTGTTCACATTTATAGAGATTGAAAGTGAAAAATAGAAGAGAAGTTGAAGCGGAGGACCAAAGGGTTCTGTGAAACCAGTCCATGGTGTACTGGTCCAGTGGCACCCAGCAGAGAACTTCTAGACCAGGAGTTCTGGTGCCACAGCTGAGCCTATGTCCCATTGTGTGTGACTGGTGCTTCTGGCCGCCTGGAAATGTAGTGGGAAGGCAGAGGTCCTTCTGTGGGGTTGCAGCAGCCTAATATTTAGGGAGTAGGTATGTTTTGGGGTTTTGTCTGTGGGGTTTTTTTTTGGGGGGGAGATAATCATAAGATACAAAACTTAAAGTTTATCAATCTCGGTAAATCCACATTGTGATGAAATTTGTAAGCCACTATTTGAACTGACTACTTACAGGTTTGTTTTTCTTTTTTTCCCCAATTGATACAGGTGGAATCAAGAGATACTTTAAACAGTATTGCCTTGAAATTTGATACAACACCCAATGAGCTGGTTCAATTAAATAAGCTTTTCTCCAGAGCAGTCGTTCCTGGACAGGTATTATTACACTATATGTCACTTGTACAGCAAAGACCATTTTCTCTATATTTCTCATCTCTAGCAGAGAAAATGTTAAAGTACTTCTCTTACTAGTTTTTCTGTTTTCTTTGTAAAAGAGTTTTAAATTTTTCTCTAGTTTGTGATTTCTTGTACCTATTAAATAAGTGCCTAAAAAGGGAACATGTAACAAAGCTACCTGTGTCTCTTCAATGAGATGCGAGGACTCTAAAACTAAATATACTTAATGGTATAACAACACTTGGGTATAAGGTAAACTGTTGCTTTGCAAGTACGGCAGGCTGTTCACCAACACTAGCTTAGAAGACAAGTTCAGGGCACAGCTTGCAAACAGCATTCCTGACTGCATACTGCTGCTTGCAGCTCTATTTTAATGAACTGAGTAATGTTTGTATTCCTCTCTGGAAATTGCTGTCTTTA
>WKFP01014368.1:1188258-1255281 GCA_011057875.1 Pterocles orientalis | reverse complement strand
GCTGCTGTCAGAGGCAGGGCGTTGGGCAGGGTTAGGAACAGGGTGGTGTGAATGTGCCACATCCTGTGGTCAGACGGTAAATCAGTGGGGAGTGAGCAGCGTGCTGCAGAGTCCCACCTTTGCTCACTGTGCCCTGTGTAGACATGCCCGCCCTTGGCAGCAGTGCTGTTTGCTGCTTCTGTAGAAAAGTGTGCTCCTCTGGTTTTTCATTCTTGGCAGTGTTTGTTGGTAAAGGAAAAAGGTATCTTAAACAGTCTGATTGAAACTAAGAAAGGAGCTTTGAAATTTGGTTATTTCTTAGGCTTGCTAGTTTATTTGTCTTGTTTTAAAAAGTAGGTAAAGGAAAATTACAAATCCTAAGTCTTAAAAAAAAAAAAACCCAAACCCCATCAACCCGGAAATGTGGGCACAAAAACACTAACACATTGTTCATGAAGTGAAAAGGAGGGCACTGAGGAGGTTCAAAACTTCTACGTTCAACAAAGAATAAAACTAAATTCTTACCTTAATGATTAAAAGTTCCACAAATAATGAATTACAGTTTTTGTTCTACCTGTGTGTTCAAGAACATAATGGAATTGTTTAGAGATAACTTCCGTTTGAAAACTGTCAGAAGTCTTCTCAAACCTTCATAAAAATGTGTTTTACTGAACTGCCTGATCTTTATGTTTGGGCACACCAATGTCAAAGTTTGGCTCTAACCTTATCGTGATTTTTTGAATTTTTGTCTGAGATAGTGTGTAGGGTTCAGAGCTCCCACTTCCTGAGGTTTAAGGAACTTTAACAGAAATAAATTAAAACTGATTCAGAATTTAATATCTGCATGCAGAGGTGATTTAACCTGCTTTCAATATCCATGTTTTTTTAATCAGGATTAATATTTTCTGGACCAGATTTAAGACTGAAGGGATCAGTTTTTAATAACCTTGTGTGTCCACGTGATTTTCAGTAATGAAATGGCTCAGCATTTCTCCTTCAGGCTGTTAAATCTGAATGACACCTGAATAGAAATTCACTTCATGTCTTTAGAGTCTGTTTTACATACAGGAAACTTAACTTCTGCAGGGGGTATTTTGGGGAGTTTTGTTCAAGAACCAGAACTTCTGTAACAGTTCCTGTTTAACTACTTAGTAGTTATATGCAGAGTCTAATTTTTACTTCAGTGTCATTGACAGCGGTTTTGATACTTCTTTTCCTCAACAACTAGTTTTAAGTATGGTCCAAGAGAAACTCGTCAGTGGTTATTTCATAGAATCAGAAAGGTTGGAAGAGACCTCAAGTCCAACCCACACCACCCAACCCATTAACCCATGTCCCCAAGCACCACATCGACGCGTTTCTTGACCCCCTCCAGGGATGGTGACTCCACCACATCCCTGGGCAGCCTGTTCCAATGCCTGAGCACTCTTTCCATGAAGAAATTTTTTCTAATATCCAGCCTAAACCTCCCCTGGTGCAACTTGAGGCTGTTTCCTCTTGTCCCATCATGTGTTCCTTTAGAGCAGAGCCCAGCATCCCCTTCACTGTTCCCTCCTTTCAGGCAGCTGTAGAGTGATGAGGTCTCCTCTCAGCCTCCTCTTCTCCAGCCTGAACCCCCCAGCTCCCTCAGCCGCTCCTCGTCAGCCCTGTGCTCCAGACCCTTCCCCAGCTCTGTTGCCCTTCTCTGGACCTGCCCCAGGGGCCCAAAACTGCTGTGACCAGTTGGTGGAGGATGTCCTAAAAAACTGTTTCCTGCAGTCCTCTATGAGCAACTCAGCTGCTTATAGACTTTGTTCCTTTTTTTTAAACGAGAACAAGGAGGTTAGGAGATCAAACGCTGGCACTGTACTGGAGTCATGTAGGAGATTGTAGTGTGCATCCTGTTGCCTGATATTTTTGCTCATGCTTGTCCCCTGATTTGCTGATCTGTCTCTCTAGCTACATTATTGGTACGAATAAATTTTTAAAAATATTTTGAAAACTGAATTTGTATAAAATAAAGAGCTATTTCTAAAACGTGCAACAAGTATTGATTACCATGGAAGGGTTCTGTACTGAAGACAGCATGGCAGAGCGTGACCATGAAAGAGAAGCTGGGCTCTTTTCCCTGTCTTGATATAGGTAGGTGAGGGCATAGGAAGAGTTTTATTTCATAAGTAAGCCTCCATGTTGCTCTTTACTCTGAAGAATATATTCACACTGGAAATATTTTCAGCAGCTCAATCAGGCCAGAGGGAGCATTGGAACTTTCTCCCTGCTCCAAGCCCAGGGAACCAGGATGGTTATATGGGCAGCAGCCTGCAGGCTCTGTCTTCTGCGCTGGTTGTCAGATAGCAGGGGAGGTGAGGTTATCAGTCAGTCACTAAAGAACAGCATGCTCCAGGGTTTTTTCCTGACATCAGTGGTGTTACCCATTTCTGGGTGTCTTGTAGAACAGCTGTGGCATCTGCTGCCATCGTGCGTAAATGTGTGTGAGTAACCAGAAGAGTCTGTTCAGAACCTGAACTGAGTGCAGGGTACTAAATGCTGAAGGGTTCAGCGCTGGCTTCCCCTGAGAGTCGTTCTGAAGTATGTGGATTGGAGAAATGCTAGCATAGGAGTCTCATCTACAATGGCAAATCAGAAGGGAATGAATTTCCAAGTACTTCTTTAAAAGAGAGGATATGTAACTTTTATCTTTGTTTATGCAGAACCATGGTTTTACCTCTAAAAGGCTGGAGCTGCTTCAGTTCCCATCTTTCAGGGAAGACTGGTGTAATGCAATGGGCAGTTCTTCAACAGTGCTTGGCTAGGTACATGTGTTCCCGCTTCCATGTTTTGTTCTGAAACTACTATATTTTTTTTTTAATAGAAAAATTTTCTTTTATTGCCTGAAGTCCTCCACCGCCTCAAAAGCTTTAGTGCTTCCTGTGTACTTAATTTACCCAGGCAGGATCGTGTGTTCATGACGTAGTGAACAAATGAAGACAAACTCTTAGTCTGAAATGAGTTCTCCCATGAACTTGATTACTGGTTGCTTCTACTGAGTAATACATCGTTGTAGAAGCTGCTGTAGAACATTCAAATCGTTCAGCTAAAGCGGTCATACAACTTTAGCTTGTTTATTTTTTTTCTCTCCAGCCTGACTGTTCCGAAGATTCACATACAACGTGTGAAAGAATAGAACAGAATATTTCAGGTGGAAAGGATTTACCCTTCTCGTCTAGCTTAACTGCCATCTGGGCTATGGCCTTGATTTTTCTGGATCAGATCTGGAGAATATTAATAAAATTCCACTTTTGTATGTTGTCGTTAATGAAAGAGCGTAGATTCTGAAGTGATGCTGGTTTTTTGCATTGTGTTCAATTTACAGAAGTAGTATTTGTTTAGAAGAGGAGCAATTGTTGTTCTGAGTAGAGTCATTGACTTCTCCAGTCCTGTTAAATTTATTTTCTAGACTTGGTGGATGTAACCAAATGTAGATTTCTGTGGACAGTCATCCTCTTCGAGTTTTTTTGCACCTTGAAAGTCTATTCCCACAATACAGTGCTGGGAAAGAAATAACCGGTGACAGTTTAGTTTCAGTGTCTTAAACACCTTAGAATTTGTTAAATATGTTCTGCTGACTTGTCTTTAACACATGCTTTGTACTCTGAAAGGCACCCAGGAAAACTGACCAGGCACTGAGCAGCTAGGAGAACTTGAGTACAGATGCTTGAGCTGCTTTTGAGTGTTTTTATTTTTCCCCAGTAGTGATACCGTTGGCCATTGCTGTAGGCTTTAATACTGGTTTTGGTTTTTTTTTTAATAACTTGCAGTTTTCTACTTGCTGTATGGCTGTGAAGGTCATCAACCATCACTGTGCTGGGAACAAATTTCTGGAAATGGGAAAGAACGTAGTTGTGTTTCCTGCTGTGCTGATATGTTGTCATAAAACAAAACTGAGAGCAAGCAATCCCCCCAGTACAGTGCTTGTAATCACTGTGAGCGATTTATCAGGGAGCTTGATGTTTATTCAATTCCTGATAACCTGCAGCAGCACACGAAACAATTCTTTGGTGATTCTCGCACAAAAAGTTTTGGATATTTCTAAGTTTGTCAAGTCCTTAGGGTTCACGATCTGTAACCTAAGGATCACTGTCCTCTTGCTCAAAGCTACATTTCCTCCCGTTCATAGTTCTAGCTTAAACTCCACCATTCTGACAGTTTAATGAATTTCCTTAGCAGGCAACTGAGGGTGGTGCTTGCACGTGTTTCTAACGCCTACAGAAAAGGTTCAGTGTGTTGTAAGTTAGCTCTGTACCTGGATTGTGTAAGAACCCTACAGCTCATAGGATGAGTGTCAACTGTCTTTAAATTTTTTCATACTAGCAATTTAAAATTACTTGTGTTCGTGTACTCCAGCAGTGTGATTGTGATTAAATCCATCCAAAGCTGCATGTTGATGCAGCTACAACTTTTTAAATCTTTATTTTTCGTCTAGTTTCGTTTTATAAATACATTTGTCTGATCAGTCAACAGCTCCTTTAAGTTAGAATGACTTGTATTGGGTGCTCCTGCTGCTTTGGTGTGAAGAAAATGAAGATAAATGACAGTTTCTGAAGATCTTTCTGTTCTTCAATTAAATAGTAGAAAGTGGGAAGAGTTCAGAGTCAGGTTTTAGACAATGGTTGAAGTTTCTTGCAAAACTCACAATAAACCTGGCTATCTGGGAAGGCTGTATCTTTACCTTGGAGCTGCCTGGCACATCCTTTAGAGTTTTGCTGATTTTACTCAACCTAGCTATTAACGAGCTGTGAGGAACAAAACTTTTCTTTTGGGAGAGTAGGTGGCATTAATTTCCTTCCTCAGAAAAAATGATTATATGTCTAGATGACTGTAAAACACAAGAAACTGCATAAAGTTGCTTAAATATAAGGATGCTCTAAAAACAAATTAGAAAACACTTTTTTCTTACAAAAAAAATGGAGAAGAAGCTGAAGTATGAAGGAGAAAATTTACCACTTCTTTTCCCTCTCATTTTAGGGTACGGTCAATGGTGTGCTGCTAGTGACGCCAAATAATATAATGTTTGATCCTCATAAAATGGATCCTCTGGTCCAAGAGAACGGCTGTGAAGAGTATGGCATCATGTGTCCAATGGAAGAAGTGATGTCAGCTGCTCTGTATAAAGAAATTGTGGACAGCAAAATTAAGGATTCATTAACCATGTAAGATAGAATAGTATTTATAAAGCTTTGAGTAAATATGAACTGTAGCCGTGTTGCTGACCATACTGAACTAGAAAAAACATGTTTTCTTCTGTTTTCCTTTTTGAGAATGTCAAAAATTGTCTTGGAAAGACCCTTGAGAAAGCTTGCTTTAACTCAACTTCTCACATTCTCTATACTCTATAGAATAAATCCTCTTCTATATACATGGATTTTAATTTCCTCTAATAGTCTCTCTTAAAAATTGGTGGATAGCAGGAGGTACCACAGCACTTGCTCTGCCCCTTCCCCACTATGAAAGCACTAACAGATGGTTGTTCAATAATTTAAAACTGGTGTACAGTAGAGAAATCCAACTTAAACAGCTTTAGGTACAAATCTCTGTTGTTCACTATTTTCCACTTGCTTCTCAAACTCTTGTTGCTCTGATAAACAGTTGTAAGAGGTCTGTGTAGGTTTTTCTGAGGTTGGTTTATGTTTTTGTGGCATTAGGAGTGTATTTTGGGGGGGTTGGCTAGGAAAGGAACTGCTCATTTACCTTTGAGTGTAGCCTTGTTTGGGGTGAACAGTGAGTTTGGGTGGGTTAGCTTTAATCACTGGTGTTCAGCATGGTAGGCATTTAAAACGGGCTTTAAACAGAGTCAAGAAAAATATTTCTTCCATTCTGTCTGTTGCCTAGCTTTTATAATGTCCTTAGCAATAGGATAAATTTGAACACTAGAGCCAAAGAGGATTTAAAAAAATAAAAATCATGCCACCTTTACCTGTCGCAGCCCATAAAGCACAAACATTTGCAGACTACCTTGACCCTCCAACTGCAGGGCAGTGGACTCCTTTAACCCAGGTGGAGCTGTCTGTGTGTACGAGAGAGTAAAGCTGTTTGCCTGCAGTGGAACTTTTAATAATAAGTAAGGTATAAAGATGCTCAGTAACTCTGAAACATGCCCTTTTACAGTTCTTACAGGTAGTATGCTAAGAACATCTTTCTTGATAATCTCAAATGTCTGGATACCCAGAAGAAAAACTTGTCTTGTACCGTTTTTAAGTTGATTTTCAGCAGAAAACCCTACTTAATTGACGTACAGTGCAAGTAACGAGATTGCGGAAATCAGATGACTTTCTTTAATTTAACTCTTTGAATTGTAATATTGCAGTTGCAAAACAAATCCTTTTCCTAACATATTTATTAATGACTCAACACTGACTTAGAAATTTACCTTCCATGCCACGCTGACTTTTGTGCTCTTGTAGCACATGCGCTTTGTTTTGTTTATAATTTAAGTGCATACGGAATGAGAACATGTCCAATAATAAAAGGTCACCCAGTGCATTCGGAGCCCTGTATGTCCAATATGATTTATCTTTCTTGTCAACTTTATAAATGATTAAATGGAACACTAACTTCTACTGTTGTCTTCTGTCCCAGTGTTTTTATGCCTTAACCTCTTCAAAATTTGAGGCGTGTTCTTAAATTTTGGCTAAAATAAAATTCAAACTTCTTAAGTCTGTAACGAGAACTGCCAACAGCTATAGCTAGATCTGACACGACCTGTGTGTCTTGGGTTTTTTGAGACTTAATGTTTTCCCACTATTTATTTTTTTTCTAAATATTCCACTGTTTATAATTAACCCTTTTTGTTTCCCAATTGTGCCAACTGTCAAACCTGTTTAAACTTGGAAAAAACAATCTGAATACTGAAAATTAATGTTATTAATGTCATGGAAACTGATCACAAACCCAATGGATTCTTTGGTTCTTAAAACTTCAGTTTCATGGTTTCTATATATAAGCCACAATCTGTGCTGAAACTGGAAAAAAATCTGACAACATACAGATGTTTTACGGATTTCATAAATGTTAGGTTGGCCTTGTCCAAGAGCACCTATTACTGGCTTAATCCTGGAAAATTAAGGAAACAGCTGACTATAATAGGTGAGAAATCCTAAACTCTAATCCACATGCTTTGTAAGCAAAGTTACTACATCAGTACAGACTTAATATCGGTGTCATGTTAACCCTTGAAGAGGGTGCACGTGCTTTGCAAACACCCTGAAGGTTAGCAGTCTCTCCATAATGTCAGTAGTATGACCTGACTGAATGCAAAGTTTGTAGAAGTGTGGAGTGGGTTTATCCTTCTTCGAGATGGGAGGTGAAGGTACAGGCTTCTTAAAAGCATGTGATACTAGGTAATGGAAGCTACAGTGTGCTTGTGGTAGCAAGGGGGTGACACTGAGAACTCTAGTTGAAGTGTGATTAAAAATGAATTTTTTTTGAGTGTTGTGTACTGCTCGGGTTTTTTGAGAACATTGGAAAAGCTGGAGACGTGTAGATACAGTTGATCATGTTCACAATCCCCTTGCAGTCCTCCTGTTCTGAAACTTGTAGAGTTTCTGGTTGACTTATATTGAAAGGCATATTTGAATGAGATTATTTCTTCTGGGGAAAAATAAGCAAACGTAAAAGAATAACTTTTTTTTTTCTTTACACTATCTGTCAGCGTTTCAGCTCTTAACTTGCTCAGTTGTACCAAGCAGTTTGGGATTTGTTTTGCCTAACAGTGGTATCCTCAAAGTGAGGTGCCTGACTGATGAAGACCCTCCTCACTGTTAGATATTTCCCATGGAGAGGCTGGTGAGATCTGCCTTGATAAGATCTACCTTGGTGGTTCCTGTTCTGCATTGACCAGCTTAGCAGTTCAAGTTAGACCGAGTGAGTTCTGCCGTTCCTTTTGTGCTGGTGAGCTGGGTGTCACCTTCACAACAGAGCGGGACAGATCTGTACCGTTACACTGGCCCCTTTGGTAGACAAAGCCTAAAAGAATGTGGAGGATTACTACATTCAGAGATTATTTCTGTGTACCTTTTATGTTACCTTTTTTCCTGTTTTTTGTTTTATTTTTACACTTTAAGCATCTCAACCAATTTTGGTTCATAGGAGAGCTTCTCTTTGTGAAAGTCATGTCATTCAGTTGGGAACCCCTATCTGGCTGTTCTGGCAAAAGATCTGCCGTAAGCTTACAAGAATATACTTCGTGCTTGTTTCTTATTACTGACACTCTGGATTAAATATTCTTTTTTTAGTTAGTTTATTTTTTTTTAAAGAGCACCTTTAAATTTTTTCAGCATTAAATGAAACTTAATAAAGAGAGCCTGATGTAAAGGTACCTGCTATAACAACATTCTTATTTGCTCAACAGAGATGTTGAACAGCTGTCCATAAGGGACCTTTGCCATTCCAAGAAAGCTGCAAAAAGCAATACAGATGAAGTGGATTCCAGGATTCGGGATACAGGCAATGACAGCGCTAGTACTGCCCCGAGGAGCACGGAGGAGTCTCTTTCAGAAGATGTCTTCACAGAATCAGAGCTCTCTCCCATACGTGAGGAACTTGTGTCCTCAGATGAGCTTCGACAAGACAAATCTTCTGGAGCATCATCAGAATCTGTCCAAACGATAAACCAGACTAGTGCTGAATGTTTAACAATCGTTTCAGACTCCAATGAAGCTGCCAGTGACTTAAAACCCAGTGCCGAAATGGTTGTAAATGTTGAACAGTTGGGTACTGATAGCTTGGGTTCAGAAAGTGCTGAAATGTCTGTAAAGGGGAGACAAGAACCTCGAGAAAATATTGCAGGTGTCCTCCAGCAGCGTGACAAAGAGGCAGAAGTGGGCAATGTTCAAGAGTCCTCACCGGGAAAAGAACCAGCAGCAGAGAGTAAGACAGGCCAGGAGTGTTCACGTTGTGAAGATGCCACAGAGACGAGTAGCAAAGGCAAAGTAGCCAGAGTGAGAACTCAAGACTCAGAGACAGAAGTTGAGGAACTCCGCGAACTCTGGAAGACCCACACTATGCAACAAACGAAACAACAAAGAGAAAATATGCAACAGGATTCAGGAAGAGAAATTGGTCAGAAAACTGTGGCTGCAGGAGATGGGCAGTTAGAAGGTGAGTCAGTGTTGGGCTTAAGATTTGCAATCATGTCCCTCCGGCTCATCAGAATTTGTATTGGTCTTCATTCAGTAGAACACATTTCCCCGTGTATTGCTTACATTTCTCATGGGCTTGAAGATGCACCTAAGTTATACCTTGTATAAACCAGTGGGAAAATATTGCTCAGGAAACTGAAGATGTCGGATGCCTTTGTTACTGTCGTTTTTCCTCATTGGAATTGTGTTTATGATAATGTTAAAACACAGTAGAGGAAACTTAAATGAGCCTGTGAAATGAGATCTATGACACATGGGTCACTGTAGAGCCCAAAATTAAAAATGTTCTTTAGCAGTCAGCTAGCTGTCACTTAGATCGTGATCCCGGTGTACGTGTATGAATGGATTTCAGGGAACGGATTTTATCTTATTTATAGTGTGTCTGCCTTGTGGTTCAGTTCTGTCATGTGAGCAATGAGCACTGGAGGCATCACACGGATACTTTCAGAATTTTGTTTCACTTGTGTCTTGTCAGGCTTTCATGCTGGCTAGAACAAGGTTAAGTGTACAAAGAGCATTTCTCAGGGTAAGAGCTAGATGGTGAGAAACTAATGCTGTGAGTATGGGGACCCAGGAGGTTTGTTTCTTGAGTATCTTTACTCCTCTATGAAGATCAGACCCCAGGATTAATTAGTTGGAAGTTCTCTTTCAAAGTCTGAAGTTACTCAATTCCTATAAAAAATGCTGTGTCTTTTTGAAGTAATTTAGCGGTGTTTCTGTATGTATTTCATTTTGCTTTTTAAAAAAATCATAGGTCACTTTCTGATGCCTTACCTTCCTACCAGTGGAGATAAACTAGTTGTTTTAATTGTGCAATATTTTGAAGGCTAGAAAGAAAACATTATAGATAATGACTGTCACAAACTAATAGATTATATGTAAAGTGCATTTGAAAGTCAAATTGTTTGTTTTAATTATTAGAAGTTCAGATTATACCAAATACAGAGGTACGTTCTTCAGTGGACAGAATTCATCTTGCACATCAGAATCTGATATGACAGTTTGGGGGTTTTTTTCCTCTCCTATTAAGAAAGTAACTGAATTTTGGAATTTGAAGCAGATTAATAGTTGCGTTTTTCTGGGACAAGTTTGGCTTTTATGCCTTAAATATTAGAAGAAATCCTCTGGCAAAAATGTCAGCTAGCAGTAGCCACTGGCTGTGACTTTTAAAACACAAGCACCAAGTGTTCTTTGCTGCAATTGCTGCTTTTCTTAAAATCAAGTATTATTTGGAATTCAGTTGTGTTAGATGCTTTAGTTCTGTCCGTTTCTAAAAGGCTGCATCGCTGAGTAGCTCGGCAGGTTTTTAGTGCATGTTGAGCTGTGCAGTCGCTGGGTGTGTACACGCATCATCCCAAAAGGGTCTGTGCAGTCAGACAGGAGTGCTGGCCAGAAGCCTTCTGCACATGGTGTTACAGGGTAAAACAGAAAAAAAAAAAAAAATCACAGGTTACTTTTTGGAGATATGTGCCAGTGACTTCAGTCCAACCTCAATTTGAGTTATGTGTTTCTTATTCTTTCGTGTCATATTAGCGGAATGCAAATGAAACAGTCAATTGTGAAGTGGTATTTCTCAGTGCACATCGATGTGATGAAGAAGCTTCTGCTGGCTCTGTCTACAGTCAAGGTTAAACAGACCCAAATAAAAGCATAGATCTGTTGCTTAACTCTTGAAGGTCACCAGAGATTAAACACGAGAGGTCTATTAACAGTAGGTCACTAAAATAATTGAACCACTGTAAACACTTTCTCGTACCCTGTCTGTCGGACTAGAACTCTATTCAATGTGTGTGGTTTTTACCATTCAGTTACTTAGTCTTTACCTCCTGCATATAGCAAGGCCTTGGTTCAGTTTCTTTTGTGGGAGTTCTGAGCATCTAGGTTTTTGGGAACTATCATTTGTTGATCTTCAGAGGTCAGATAGTTCAGAGTTTGGAACTGATGATGTGTTCGTTCTGAATGTTGAACAGATGATGCAATGCAAGTGAGTGGACTGGAACAGCTAAAAAAGTTGATGTTGGATTTTTTTGATTACCCAGGACTCTTTATATTGTCCTTTATTTTTACAGACACTTGTGTTAACCACCGGACTGAGATAAAAGCTAGGTGTCGTTGATCCTCTGGAAAAATTGTAGTGGTCTGGAGTTTCTGTGTGTACACAAGCTGAAACCTCATTAAAGACAACGTCTCCTGCTTAGTTAGCAGGACATGGGCAGGGATTGAAGGGGGGTGAGACATGAGACACACAACAGCCCGTACTAAAATCTTCTGATGAATTCTTGTGTTGGAGAGCACACCCAAAAAGAGCATTTTAAATAGTCCTTTTGAGATTCGGGGGTAGGGTTCAATTGTTTGTTTCCACTCTCTGCTAGCTGGAGGTTTGATCTCACTCATTTTTCTTTGTAAGGTGTGATACCAATCCTGCTTCTCTGAGCTCTAGGTCAGGAGTTCTAAACTGCTGCACCTGAAGGACCAACATCCCAAATATCACATCATTTCAACAATACTTCTCTAACACTGCCACAAAGTTCATCTGCCAATCCTATGAAACAGGGCTTTTGTTTATTTTGTATTCTTCTTGGTTTGGGGTTTTTTTATCGGACAACTCACCTTTGAGCTTACAGATTTATAAAATACTCAAATCATGCAGATTGTGGCTATTCTACCACACTGTGTACCGCAGGTGTAACTCTGAAATGTAGCTGAAAATTAGGAGGTGCACATTTAAATATTTACTGAAAAAAATATATACTTTTGTGGAACAATGTCATGCTAAACTTTATGGTGGCGTCAGATTGTGAGAACGTACAGTGTGGATGTTCATAGGTCAAGAAGGTGATGTTGTCTGTGCTGGGTGTAGTCTGCATGGACACTGAAGGAGAACTTCAGCTGTAAAGAAAAGATGAGTGTCCTAGAAAATTGGAACATTATGTACATGTAACACCAGAGGTAGGATGAATCCTTTGTTGTCGTAGCTGATCATAAGAACTCCTAAATTTACTTTTTCCTCCCTTACTTTACGAAGTCTCCTGTGGCTGGAGCTCATGTTCTAGGATTTGGGCGATTTTTGGAGGGCTTCTTGCTTTACCTTCTGCTGACTTGACAACCCAGACCTTGAGGGCAATCATAAATTCTGTTATTTCAATTAAATATACTAACGGAGGGAAAAATCCCGTACTTCAGCATCCAGTGTACTGCATCCTGAAGCACTGTTCGTACCTTTGAAGTGTGTGACGTGGCTAACACTATATTCTTTATTTTTTAAATTAAAAGTGACTAATGAACAGCTTTGATATATGTGAGTCAAGCCCAAGTACTTGTTTAATGCTGTGTCTTGTACCAGTGTGTGGAATGTTTCCCGGTGGGAGGGCTGCCTGGTTCAGTGTGGAGAGCTGTGCATTGGGAATATCTTTTGAAATACTTTCAAGCATGGGTGGAAGACTATCATAGTGTGATCTGGGGTTGAAGGTGGAAATGACTGTTAGAATTATTCAAATGGGTTATACTCTGAAGTTCATTCTGCTGATGCAGTTTTCATAACAAAAAGGGCAGGTGATTGTTAGCACCTGTGACCCGTGTCCTGTTACTGATATATACATTCTATATTCCTGTGTTGCCTGATACAAAATTGGCTAATAACTTTGTTAAGCTCTTTTATAGGTTGTGGATAGCTTACTTTTTCTTTACTGATAGGTTCCTCTCTTACAAAAGAAAAAAGACGACATCGCTCTCACAAGTTTCTGCGTCTCAGGGTTGGCAAACCCATGAGAAAAACGTTCGTTTCCCAAGCGAGTGCATCAATGCAGCAGTACGCACAGAGGGATAAAAAACATGAGTACTGGTTTGCTGTTCCCCAAGAAAGGTAAGAAGGAGGTGGACTGTAAAAATCACTACTTTCCAATAGATCTTTCAGTTTGTTTTTTTTTTTTTCTGCACCATTCAAAATTTTCCAGTGACAGTAAGCAACACAAAAAAGGGTCAAAAACTGAGGATCTGATGATTGGCTTCTACTTAACGCTGGGATGCCTCATTACCATGCCAAAGTTTTACTGATTTGCTTTGAGTTACTTGCAGCTTTGGCCAGTAGTCTCTCATGGTGTTATTTAGGTTTCTGTTTGTAGCAAGTAGATAATGAAAGAAAGATTCAAGTAAGTGGTGTCTGGTGAAGGAAGTTCTGCAACAAAATTTTTATTGTCGTTATCTGTGCTTCCTGTTATTTGGAAACTTCCTAAAAGTTCTCTCTTGAAGCTCTGAGTTCAGAAGAACTAGCTGGAGTTCTTTTGTCTTAGCTTTATATATGGAACATAAAACTTTTCCAGGAAACAACTTAAACGCATCTACTGGAAAAATATCTAAATTTGTTGCAGTGATTCAAAGGCATGAGATGTCCATGCTCACTCATTTAAGTCTTGAATTCTTAAATGATTTTTACTGCTAGGATCCTGTGACTTATTTTCAAGTTGCATGTGTTTTTTGGAGCCATTGGAAATTATTATATCCTTGTCAGAACAGGAGGGGGGAAGGGAAGAAATGCACAACAACAAAAAACCTATCATCTATCATCTTGTATAAATACCTACACACAATGATCAAGTCACTTTTCCATCTTTTCTTTTGAGCTGAATGGCATAGAATGTCCAGTTGGGGCACTGCAGTTGAGGACAGATATGGATCAATTGGAGAGAGTCCAGAGGAAAGCAGCAAGACTAATTAATACCTAGAAAGTGTAACATATAAAGAAAATTAGAAGTAAGTGGGGTTCTTTAATCTAAAGGAGAAAAGGTTGATTACAAACATAAAATCATTTCATACTGAGAAGTTGGCTGCAGCAAGCCAGGCAGCAGTCTCTTCTTGTGTGTGTGTCCACTGTGAGTGAAGATGTGTAATGGACTGAAATTACATCAAAATATTTGAGTTTTCCAACAGGGAGAATTGAGTCTATGCTAGCACATCACTAACCCGCTTTTAAACATCACCCCTGCTGCCCTGAAGTGGTGGAAATTACCCAATTTGTTAAGATAAATGTCTGTCTGGCCAGATGACCTCTTATGGTTACAGTCTACTCAAATTTTCTTCTTCTAGTAATATCATACTTACTTTGAAAGCAGATTAATGTTTCACATGTGGCAATGGTGTCTAGGTCAACTGATTAAAGTGATTACTGTCTTTTTGGTTCATTTTCTAATATAGCTGAGAATGTACTTCAGCATAAAGCAGAAATTATTATCTGTTTTGGAAGAAATAGCTCTTAATTCCCAGCCTGGACCTGATCTCCTTGGAGGTGACCCCACCTATGGAGGGTTTCTCTCTGACTGCGTGGGAATGGGTCCTCTGTTCTTGGCCATCCAGCGTGTGTCCTGTGTTTGTGTACACGGAGGTTGCGTGTGGTGGCAGTGGGGTGTTTACTTTCCAATTTGATGTTAACCTTGCTGAGAGCTCACAGCTCTGCATAGGTCAAAATATTTGGTGTCAACCCAGTTGTCTTTGTCACCTAGTGGTAAGAGAGAGGTGTCTGACAAAGCTGCGTTATTTCAGTGTTCTTCATCCCAAATGAGCCAGGCTAGGAAGGGGTGTCTTGAGTTCTTTAAACACCGAGTTTTATTTACTTTTTTTAACGGCTATAGTTATGCACAATTCCAAGATCTTAGAAAGTTAAAAATAGGGGTTTTTTTTAATTTTAAATTTTTCTATTTGTAAGACTTCTTAAAATTGGCACCTTTTTGGGAGAAGGAGTCTGCAGCTTCTTGTTCTGACTTTGTTGTAGAACTTATCTAGCCTTAGGCATCTTAAATGTTTTATGCTTTCTTACGGGCAGAGTTGTCTTTTTTTTTCCTTTCATCAATGTTATGCAGGAACCTTAATTGTAACAAGGTAGGCTTTGAACACCTGACCCTGTGGAGAGACTATCATTACACACCAGCGTGCTGCGTGCTTTTAGAATTAGAGGCACATGAAAATGGTTTTCAGAGAGTTTGCTGCTCTGTTTCTCTTGCTGTTCTTTGAATATCCAGATTTGCAGGGGTTTAGTAAGGAAAAGAAAGTCCTAATATTGTTCTTGATGCTAATCTAGTATGCAGATTCATTGTAGCAAATATCTCTGAAGAGAAATGTAAGGAATATTCAAACTCTCGTTAACCAGAGCCCTAAAGCTCTAGCTCTGAAGCTGTCTTTTCTGTGATGCAGAGATAGTTGTGGATTCACTGCATGTCCTTTTTCTGTGTTCCACCTGCACACCTACAGGTGATGCTTGAACAGTATAGACTGGCATCTACTAGGGCTGTAAATAACTTTGTTCTGGGAGTTTGGGCATTTTGTTCTTCCAGCCTGGAGAACCATGCCGTTTGTGGCAGGTAACTTCAGAGGAGGTAACTTGGAGTCTTGGTACTTGCTGCAGTTAGTCTGTAGTCTATCGTCTAGGATATATGTACATACACATATATACACACACACTTTCAGCCTTATTTCCTCCTATCTGTAGTAGTTCTCACAGTCTGTATAATTCTGGTTACATGTCTTGAGAGCGTTCAGCTCTTCTTCACAGGTGGGGAAAACAGACATGCAGACATTTTTACATTCCAATTTTATTTGTATTTTTATGTAACTCTTTAAATACTGTTTTATTTTGGAAGTTATTTCAACTGTAAACAAGTTTCGGATGGGAGAGAAGTGGTTGAAGGACAGTACTTGTATATGAAAACACAACTAGTCAATTGCCAGCTTTCCTGTTTTTCCTCCAGTTGTCAGCTTCATATAATTAAAAAGAAAAAAAAATACTAAGTACTTTTTTCAAATGTCTCTAATATCTGGTAAAACACAAAATAGTAAGTATTTTAATCTTGAATATGTCATAATTACTACACATGACCCGAAAGATCACAAACTTACCTTATTTTTCATTTCTGTGTCATTACTTGATTCTCTAGGACAGATCACTTGTATGTCTTCTTTATCCAGTGGAGTCCAGAAATATACGCAGAAGATACTGGGGAGTCTCTTCAGGAACCTGGATTTATAGTGGTAAAAAAGAAGGAAGAGCCTGAAACTAGTGAAGAGTCAACTACTGAAGATGCTGCTAAAGAGTGGGAGGTAAGGAAGAACAGTGTAAAAGATTTATTTTTTTAATACTTTCAAAGGAATATAGATGAAATAGTGCTGAATACTTTACAATAAGGAAAACAAAGCAATTTGCTTTATTAGTCTGCCTCCTATGATCATGACTGTTTAATTTATGCCATCCGAATGCTTTGCTCTAACATCAGTTCAGGGCAACATTTCACGATTACAAGTCCTTTTTGTACGGAGCAAACTGTAGCTTAAAACTCAGAGTTGAAAGCAATGTGAGTACAGCAAGGAAGCTGCAGCTTTGATGAAGCAGACTTAGCTTTCAGTCAAGTAAACTGACAGTGTTCTGATATTTATTATTGCTGTATCTAGATTATTGCATACTTATTGGGAAGTCTCAAAACAGGGATGAGACAACAAAAAAGGAAAATGAATCTATTAATGACATGTAATAATCCAATAATTAACTTCTCAGTGATAACTTCTTAATACATTAAGATGCTGTTGCATGGATTTATTAATATGCTGTAACTGGAACTATCTCTTTATTTTTTTATAAAAACCACATTTCTCCCGTGTGAATCTGTGTCCACTGTGTTTCTATGGACACATCTTTACGTGTCTCCATGGCTTTGTTCTGCAGTGTACATACAGTTAAAGCACTGTGCATCCAGGTGTCAGTCAGAAGTTTGACTCCTGTCGTATATATTGTAGAAATGTCCCCTCCGCACTGTTTGACTCAAGTCTCGGGACAGCAGTTGCAGTCTCTTACTGTAAGACTGATTTTTCCTTTTTAAACCCTTCTCTTCGCCCCCCCCTGCCCTGCAGTGGAGCATGTTGAAATGAAGAAATTACAGACTTGTGCTCTACGTAGAGTGTAAAAGGAGTTGTTAAAAATTGTAAGAGTCTAACTATAGGCAATAGTTCTCTTCTTATCTCCAAAACTTTGAACCATAGGAGAGCTCCAACTTCACACCTCTCCCTTAGATGGGTTCTTAGGCTGTGGTACAAAACAGTGTCTCTGCAGCTCGGTGATGGATACGGAGCATTTCTGCACTGAGATAGTGACATTAGTGTCACAAATGCGTGTCTTTTGAATCTCTGTATTTTCAGCATATGTGTTGCTTTAAAGTGTTGTTCTCAACAATGTATTTTGGTGTTGACTCTTGCTCAGAGCCCTTGTGTTTGTTTAAAGCTTGGTTCTGAAACATGGGGATCAGAATGACAAGGGATCGGTATTACGGCCTAAGGCACAGTGTGTTTCTCTCTTAATGAGCTCTTGGGTAACTTTGCACCTTAATATAATTACAGAATCATTTCCACAGAAAACAGTGCAAATTTGTCTTCAGGATTAAGTGCTGTAACTTCTTAGGAGCTGTTTGTGAAGATAGAGGCAGTCCTTTTCCTATGTGTATCAGAGTGGAATAGAAATCCTAGGATCAGAATACCTTAATTTGCTTATTTAATGCTGATTCTCAAAGTTAATGACCTTCCTTCGACACTGAAGGGACTTGGCCTGTTGTATGAAGTCGTTAATTTTTTGATAGGGAGCTGGCGAGCTGGGATGCAGCACTGTATTGGCTGCATTGTGTATGCATTTATTTCTGTATGCCATAGACTGCTAGTCTGGTTTGGGATTCTGGGTTTGAATCTAGAACAGTCAGAACAGTATCTATATAAGGTGCTGCGGCTGTGAAGTGTCTTTATCCTCATGTGATATTGGAAATTGTGTATTTATGCTGATGGATCAAATCTCTGCTCATCAGAGAGTATTGAAACAAAAAACCCATTACAGAGTGTGGCCACAGCTAAATGTTAAAGAAATTGCATCTTGAGCACTTGCCAAGAAGTCAGTTAAGGACATCAGTTGTTATTTAAACCTGAAATCTGCTAAGGAAATGGAAGAATTGCTCTGTACTAGAAAAATTCTTAATGATTTCAAGAGGTGATTCTTTGTCTCGCTTCCCCCTGTCATTTGATCCTATTTATTGCTATTACTCAGGCTTGAGTCATACTTCAGATCCACAAAAGTCTCAAATACTTATCCACAAGATATTTGAAAACAGGAAATTTCTTGTCTTAGGACCTGCAGACTGGTCTTAAAGCAGCTGGGAGCTCATCCGTTTTATTGTTTCCACTAGCTTTTCAATTGTGTGGAAAATAAAGAAAATCAGTTTGATTTAAAGCTGTCCAGAAGTTAACTTCCAAACCAAAGCATGTGTTGATAGATACCTGCAGTTGATTTTTGACGTTCTAGACTTGCATTTCGTAATCATTACCTTTTTTATATTAAATTTCTGTGGAAAAATATAGATACAAAACTTCTGGAAAGTAGTATTCTGGAGGAACTCATCAAGCAGAATTTCAGTTGGAACTTTAAAAATGGTTTGAAATTGTTTCCTAGATGAAGCCATTAGGTGCAAATAAAGCTCAGCCTTCCTGAAATGGTATTTGAGTGAGACACTCGGTGCTTCAGCATTAACAGAGCTGTAGAAATTCTGTCCTGTGTGTTTGTAGAAACGTGAAGATCACAAACAGTGTTTGTGTCCAGGTCAGGTAACATCTGAAAACCCTTGAACGTGGGTGCTTACGTTTTTTTATTGGCTCTGGACTGTACCTTACAACGTTTGTATTAAAATCGACATTTGAGTTTCAGTATGAGCTGCTGTCTTAAGTTTTTGTAGTCTTGATCGTGTTGTTTTTTCTATAAATCTGCTTCCATTCCCTACTCCACACTTCAGTGCTTGGATGCTAGCGAAGCAGCTGCTTGTGGTGTCTCGTGTTTTCAAATGTGGAGTGATGGGAACGGTATGTGACAAGCTGGGTGATACTGGATCAGCCGAGGGAGGTCTGGAAGTTGGAGGCTTAACAGTCTTCAAAATAATATTTTTCCAATCTGTTTGGTGAAAGTTTGTGTCTTTATGATGGCATATTGGATATAGAGGCTGGATCGTTGGTTTTTACATCATTTCAGCAGTCGTGCAATATTTAGGAATGCTTCTGTTAAGTTAATTTTTGTGATTGAAGAGAGACTGTGGTGCACATTAACGTAATGCAGTGCCCTTTGCAGAGATTGGGAACCTTCATTCTTGCTTTTGCAGCTACCTTGAGCAAGTATTGCACACCCTCTCAACTGCACGCATGGGACACTTCATGCTTTGCTCTTTTTTCTCTACTTAATCTATTTGGAGGCTATTTATAACTTTTAAGTGAAAATTCAAATGTTTTCGTTAGTTGGAGCTGTCCCATAGTTGAGATCCTGGATGTGGGGTTGTGATTGATGGTTATTTCTTGTGTCTAATAGAACTGGGGCAGCCCCTGTACCGAGAGCTGAAGCAGAAAAATTGAACTAAAAAAACTTGTTTTTAAGACTCTGGATGGCTTTGCACGTACCTTTGAAAGTCCTGAGGGAAATTTTGTGAATGGAAAAATGCTGCTTCCCCCCCACCCTTCCCCTAAGCTGCTGAAAGGAAGCAAAGGATGACTCCTCCAGTTAAACTTCCTTTCTTAGGGAAACATTGTGAGCCAGCTGAGAAGCTGTGCCAGCCGGTGCTGTGCTGGATACCTCGGGAGCAGCTTGTGTGCTGTTCGGGGTGTTTCTCGGAGCAGGGAAGGAGGAAGGGGTCAGACCTCAGCTAAGTGTAATCTCCTGTTAGCTTCACCTGCAACGGCTTTGACAAAGCTCCAGTTTTCTAGATGACAAAGCAGTAGTTTTGTTATAGGAGCCAGTAATAGATTTTTTTTTTTAACTTCATGATGCCTGAACGTGGCACTCTTTTCTTAGTCATCTGAAAGGCTTTTTGTGCCAAACAGAACTTGTCTACCTCTTACTAAATCTAAACCAGACCTGAATTCAGCTGACCTTTGTGTGCCTTGAATCCTCAAGTTCTGACCCTGCCTTTGTTTCACCTGGTGGGATTCCTTCGAAAGACACTGTTCTGGTGGCCTGACCGCTTAAATTAGGTGGCTTCCTGCTTTTGAACTACTTGGCAACTTACATCCTGAAACTGTAATACAAGGAGTAAACATCTGCAGTGTACATCTCTGATCAGAGCTGTAAGATGCTGCTCTAAACTTAGAAAGTTGTAAGACTGTAACAGAGTTCATAATTACAGGGTTGTGTTTTGTCATATCATGCTAATGTGTGTTGAAGTTACAGTGTTTGAAACACTGCTCCAGCAGCTTTCAGTTCGTTCTTATTTTTTAGTACATATGCCTCATATATAATAATCCCAGGAGATTCTTGGGGATGCTTATCTTCAGTTTGTGACGTTTTGTTACAAAACCTGGTCACCTACGTGGCTGCTTCATGGGGGATCCAAAGCAAGTTCTAAATAAACTTGAGTCGTCATCCCCCTCCCTGCCCCCAGAACCTCTCGGGGCCAACCTCCCTCCCTTAAGAGGGAAGGAGCAGGGGAAATCAGTTACTTTTTACTAGTGTCGTATCACTCAAAAAGCATGCGTGTTAAATATAGAGATTGTAGAATTCAGCATGACTACTTTTCTGTTGCTGGGGTATTGGGGCATGGTGCCGTCTGATCAAACTGCAAAGAGGTTCTTCACCTCTTCCTGCCCAAGTTCAGAGTTGTTATAATCTAGAAACAGGATAGTAAGTATGAGGTCTTGTCAGCTGGTAACTTCAAATCTCATATGGCAAAAGGCATGAACTAATAATTGATTTGGAATGGAAATGGGACGTTTCCTCAGTTGTATCTGCGTTTGTTGGCACTCTCTTTTTCTGCTGCTACTTTAATACCTTTTAAGACATTAATTCATGAGAAAAAACAATACTGTGAATAACAATTACTGAAAAGACTGCGTTTCTGTCTTGAAGGTGAATTGTGTAGAGATGGTTATCTTGGTTACAGACTAGCAGTGACAATAACAAGATTCTCATTCAGTGTAATTAGCTGTGTTTTGTTCTGCTCTGTTGTCTAGGTAGCAAATAGATGGATGCTCTTAAGTGTTTGCTGCTGTTCTGCACGTATTTCAGGTCTGAGCCACTGCTCCACTGTAGAATACTTTTAATTACAAACATTTATGGTAAGGTATATATTATTTAGCAACGAGATATGAGGTTCTGATTCAAACTAACGGATCAGTAGTATAACCCACAAATGCCCAAAAGAATAAAAGGGCAGTTTGTTTAACTTCTCTTCAAGGGAGTCCCCTGGGGTCAGGCTTCTTGTGTGGCCTTCTTTCTCTGACTAATGGAAATATATTTTCCCCCACTTTGGAAAAAAGACTGTTAAGGGGCTGGGATGGAGGTCAGTCACAGCAAACCAGTTTTCCCACTTGTGGCACTGCCCTGTTCCGGGCTGATGCTCGGTCTCTCCTGCTTTCCACCCACCCTCCAGCTCCAGCCGATCCTCCCAGCAGCAGGACAGCTGCCAGCTGGTGGGAGTTGCTGCTGCTGGAAGACTGAAAGTCAAAACAGGCTGGCAGGAGGGCTGACAGAGTGTTACTAGCGTGTTTATTCCCATTAAATTTTGCAACTGTAAGTGAAAAAGTGAGTTGTCAGATCTAAAAGTTTTTTCCTCTCTTGTCTTTTGAGCAAGTTTTAAAAGTCCTTTTGAGAACCTCTGGAAGGAGCCGGGTCTTTTTAGAGGGGAGCTAAAAACTTGCAAGTAAATAGTTGCAATTGTTTAAGAGTCAATGTTCTGGAATAAAAAAAAAAAACAAGGTGTAATGGCTCAGATTCTTCCTCCCCCAGGTTTGGAAAAAGAGTGTGTTGGCTGGTGTTAGGGGGAATGTGGCTTGTGGAGGGGGTGGAAGGCTGCTAAAACAGACTGTGGAAGAGTTAGTTGTGTGGCTTTTGCTGTTTGGCTTACAAGTCATGTGTCCAGAGATAGTTTGAAATCGTTTTTCTGCATATTCCCTGTTCATTTAAGATTTGCCAGACTTGGGGGAGGAGGGAACAGCGGCAGCGGTGGGGGGGCAATAGCTTGTGTTTTATTTTTTATATTGGTTGTAATCGTCTCATTTGAAACAGTTGTAAGGCTGTCCATCTTTTGTTCTTGTTTTACCTCAGTAGTAGCTCTCTTATTATTAAAAAAAAAAATCCAATAAGTGGGCATGTGGTTTGTTGTTTGAATCTTGCACCATTTGATTGTGTATCTATGTATTAGTGTCAGTTTCCTAAATCCCAGCTTTCAGCGTCCCAGTGGTAAAATGTTCTTACATAATTCTCACAAATTGTAACAAATGGATTTTTAGACTTACCAGCTCCTGATGAGGGTTTTACTGAAAAGGAAAACACTTTATCCCTACGAATGATGCTGAGTTAGATGCTGATGCAAGGGGAGGTGTTCCAGCGCAGTTTGTGGTACAGTCAGGTACAGGTCCTGGCACTGGTTTTCTCTCCTTGGGCATCTTGGCTTTCAGATCACAGCGTAACAGCACAGGTGAGGATGGTTTTAATGGGGTTGTGGTGCTGCCTGTTCCTGCCCAGCCTGGTTAATGCTTTCAGCCAGGGCTCGGGGTAATGGGTGGTTTTGAAGGAGGGAGGGGGGAAATGCCTTCAAGTACTGCTGCCAGGAAATTGTCAGAGTTGCTGTGTGTTACTGTAGCACGTGCCTGTGTAAATACACATCCTGCCTCAAAAATCATAATTCCAACAATCCTTGATTGCTGTGACTAGTATTTAACCCGTACAGCAAGTGTAGGTTATAGATAAAAGGATCTGTTTTCTTCTTGTAGATTACAAAACTGAAAATGCTGCCATTCCTGAATGCTTTAAAACCTTTTTTAAGGATATTCTTTTTAAAAAAAAAATCACTGACCACTTTAACTGGCACTGGACTCTTAAGAAATAACTGACAGGTTTTAGATACAGTTCTCAACATGAATATTGAGTGGGAATTTATTGCCATCTGACCTTGCTTGTGGACAATTATAGTGTACCAGAATAATGCAAGAAGTCCTTGGAGATTTTTTTTCATATTCTGCAGTATTGTGTAAGAAAAAGTTGTCCTGTCTCTTTAAATATTTCAGCCTTTTTAGCAAGCTAGTGCTCTGCAACCACCCTTGAATACAGGAAACCTCTCTTCTTCTCTGCCGTCACCATTTGCGATCCGTCCCCCTGCTGCACCCGTTCATTTGTTCCCTGCCACGTCAGATGTGTGTGTCTGACACTCCTGTCACTGCTGTGGGGCTCTGCCTCTGCCTGCAGCCCGTAGCAGGTACCGAGAATGCTTTCAGACAACCCTATATTATTATTATTATTAGTATTATTATTATTATTATTATTATTATTATTGCTATTTCTTTTTTAGTCTCATTTTATTTTCAGAAGGGAAATGTCTCGTCTGTGCTATGGGAAGAAGGGAGGAAGGCACCAGCCGGTTGATGAGAAGTAGGCTGGGGTAATTGTCGGTGTAGTGTGCTCCTCTCTGTTACGGCGTTCTCGGCGTGTTGTGGTGCACGGATAGTTTCTGGAAGTTTACATTTCGAATGTGTGAACAGGATGCTAAGTCACAAATTTTCATTACTTTTAGGGGCATAATCTAGTTGCTGGTATTGTGTTAGCATTAGAGAAACTAGTTCAAGCCTGAAGGGGTTCAGCAGGTTTAGGGTTTTGTTTTTTTTTCCTCTGGACTAAAGCATTTTTTTCAATAAAAACGTGATTTATAGCTAAATACTGTGAACAGTAGATTGCATTTGCATTTAATTAGGAAAGCGTAAATCTCCATTAGTTACCGTTTGATTATACATTCTCAGAAGTCAGCGTGAAGGTCTGATAATACCTGTAAACTGATGGAGGTGAGTATGCTGCAGTCCACTCTTACGTTTATAATGAAGGAAAGGAACAGTGCTGCTGCTTTTACAGCTAATTAGATTTATGAAAGTAACCGTGGTGTGTTTTCAGTGTTGTTTTCCCCAAAAAGACTTAGGTTTGTAGTATATGTAAAGGAAAAGGTTCTCAGTGAGACTTGTGAAACAGTAACATCTTGGGGACAGTGATCTTGACGATGTGTTGGTTGTGTTTTTACCAGCTGGTAGGTCTGGAAGGTATTTTTCATTCAGATGCAGCTTGTTACAGGCTTTTTACCATCTTTTCAAGAGTTACAGATCTCTGGGTTTTGCTATACACTTCTTTCGGAGGTACTGTTGACTTTGTTTTTTATTTTGATCTTTATTTGTAGCCAGGTTACTTGCAGAATAGGAAATTGTCATCTGGCAGCAACTGGTTCTGTAAACATGTGTTCCTAAGTGACAAAATATTTTTGAAATAAGAGGATCTTAATCTTCCTCTGTGGCAATGGAGGTATAATTCCTAAATTAACTGTAATTTCAGCATACCTTGTAACAGTGTAAAACTTTGCTGAAGTTTACCAAGAATGTGTTCTTTAATATATATCTATATCTATATATGTAGCTGTAAGAGCTATATCTTGCCCAGCTAATTAAAGTATAATTATTTCCCCTATGACCAGCACTTCATTTTAACCAGAGTCCAACTGTGCTAATAACAGCCATTGGTATTGGCTCTTGAGGAGAGGTTGGACTGGAGAAGACTGAGGATCTTTGCTGTGAGAGAGGTAGAGATCAGGTTATTTTAATGTGTAAAGTCAAATCGGAAGAAAAGGGTATGGAAATATGGAATATTTTAAAATGTTGCTATGTCGACAGGACATGCTCTATTCTTGAAGTTGGGTTTTTTCTGTCACGGAATGATGATACAGCTAATGTGCAAGAGTAACCCTGTAGGAAAGGAGGAGTGAGTATTGGTACCATTACTCTGTGCTGTGCAAAACAAAGTGGGAAGCGTATTAAAGAGCCTGGCAGCATGTACGAGGTACGGGTTTGACTAAATGTTTCATTAGTGGTTATGTTGAAATTTGGGTGAAAACGCGTCTGACATGAAATAACGTTAATTGCTGCACCGAATGGAGTGATGGAGCAAAATCAGGCGGCGGCTTTGAAGCACTAAACCTCCTGGGATTATTTACCTGCGAGGCCTTCGTTATTTTCATGGTAACAAAATACGTTTAGGCTGAGCATCCTACAGGTTTGATACTTTCCCAGGATAACAGATTAAAATGTTGGTGACTAACCAATGCGTGATGCTCCCCTTCACAAAGTCAGTGCTGTTGGCGTCCCACTGTTTCATTAAATCTTTGTGCTGTTTGTTGTGTCTATTGTACAGCAACACCAGTCGCCAGAGAGTTTCTAGAATGTCAGAAATGCAGGCAACCGTTCTTTCTGTCACAGCACTTTAGACAAAAGACATCAGGCAATGCAGGAGAACAAAAGGTGGATTTCTTTCTCTTGTCTGAGTGTTTGGCAGAGCTTTGATATGCAGCACAGCCAAAGGGAACCAAACCAATGAAAAATGATCTTTGGCTTTTGTATTCTTAAGATATTATGCAAAGGGTATTAAAGCGGGGTTGGGTTTAGTAGCTTGAATGGTTTGAGGCTTGCACAACTTGTGAGGAGCCTCATAGGCTGTAGTTGGTCAGCTAACCGCTGTAGTTCTTCAGCTCTCATGGAGATAGATGGTACTGGGGCTTACATGTGAAGGGTGAGGATTTAGTCCTTCATCCCTGGGGATGTCAGAACGGCAAGGTTGCATCCATCCAATAATCTGCTACAAAGATCTTTTTAAAGTCAGCTTTCCATACCAAGTTTTGTTTTAGAGTTCTGGAACCTCTGGGTTCTCTGCTGGCTAGTGCTGAAACTTCCCTGAATGGTGTTGCCCGAGAGCTGGGTTTCGGTGGTAATGCTGCTGCAGATTGGGGTTTGTTTTTTTTTTCTTTGGACAAAATGAGTCAAGTTGCTTGACCTGCCTCTTTAACAAAGCAGTTTTCATAAATCTTGGCGCTTTGCACAGACGTCCTGAGCTTTGTTTCATGTTTGCCTGTGTTAAATGTAGTTCTCTTGCTGGCGTTATCACCTCTCTCAAATCAGTGATTTCTTATATCTTCAAAAAATACCTTGTTAAAAGGTTTCCAGACTTGGTGTGACACTGTGTGTGCTGCAGGATTTCATTGCTTTCTTTCAAGTTCATTTATTCTGGTTATTGCAGATATTTTCATCTCTCTTCAGGATATGTTCGGTATGGCTTGGTACCGCTGCTGTGGGTTAACAGCCCATCCTGCAAAGCTGATCGTAGGGAGAAGGTTGCTGTCGTGCGGTGCACTCTGTCCCTGCCCTGGCAAACAGCCTGGTGTGCAGAACAGTTCTGAGACAGCCCGTTTAAAGGGATTGAAGGAGAGAAAGAACTGCAGTGGAGCCAATTCAGGGGGTTCCTTTGATCCTCTGGTCTCTCTCCTTGTGCTTCAAGTGTCTGTCTTTGGTACCGTCCCTTCCTTGTCACCAGTAGAGTGACGGGGAGCTGAATTGTCTGAAAACCACATCAGACAGAAAATGTTTGCCTTTGCTGCCACACTCATTAAAAATCAATCTAATTAAATTATTCTTAGGGTTTTTTTCAGGATGGTGCCTTGTAACTGTGTGTCTGATGCAGTAAACCCTCGTGCATTGATGCATTATTCTAATGTGATCAATATGTCCCAAATAATCCTGTTTCTGCTGGAGAAGACTGCTTCCTCAGTATGGCCTTCTCTCAAGCGGTATCTAGCATTTTGGGAGGAAACTAAATTTGTCTGGAAAATGAAGTTAGTGTTTTCTCTTAAAATATTCATAACAGTATTCAGTTCACAAATGCACTTTTTTATTTTCATTGGAAGATACTTAGAGGCTCTAGAAAGGGTTTGATCCTTTCTTCCCCCTCCCCATTTACTGGTGAATTGGAGATGGACTGATATTTTGGGGTAACTTTGTAAAAAACCTGATAAAATTACATTGGCATTTATTTTTTCAGTTAAATATCATGGAACTTTAAAGGGGAAACTTTTTTTGACTCTTGAGAAATAACGTTTATGAAGCTTGCAGGTCACCTCATTTTACACAAATGTAAAATTGTTCATCTTTCCTTCTCTTAATATTTGTTTTTTATTTGGTATTCGCAGTTAATCATGAGGGTATGGAGCAGTTATGTTGAAGAGAACCAAGGTTAGGCTGGCTCCACCTGATCTTTCAGGAGCACTGCTCAGCTCTGATAAGACCCTCCCTTTCTCTAGGGAGATAGTTTCAGCTACTTTGAACTCTGAAAGTTCAGCTGTATGTGGTTTGAGGGCAGCAGTTCCACCACCCCGTTAGCAAACACGCGTTAAGCGTGTGTGTGTTTATCCCTCGTGCCCTTGTAGAGGAATTCCTCGCTGGGGTCCGCAGTTCCCGTGTTCCCAGCTGTGTGCAGCAGGTTGGTGTGACCAGGGGCTGAACGGGCTGATGTCACTGTCTGCATGGCAACCTGTCCTTCATGGACATTCAAACTACTGTCACTGTGTTTTCACATGGGTTGGTGAAGGACAACACTGGGGGTTTGGATTTCTTGTTCTGCTCGCTGTGTATGCCAGCATAGCTTGCCAGAATTGGGTGCTCTGACATACTTGCAGAAAAACAAGGTTTAGAAACATGAGTTTCTCCAAAAGGAGACTCCTAAGCCTCTTGATAGGTTGAACCGTTAGTATGCAAACCCTCAGTTTGACTTCTGCATTAAATATCAGAACTGCTGTGTGTTGTGCCGAGCGGTTAGCTCCAGTGTGCGTGGTGCGGAGTCCAGCTGGAGGATGTCCATGCTGCGGGAGCCGTGGCTCATGTTCTCATCAGTGGTGTTGCTGTGAACAGCTCAGGTAGTATTAGTTCTCCGAGGATATATCCCCTCTCATTCCAGACTTGATTAGCCCTTGGGATTGTCTGGTGGTAGACAAGTCCCTAAGCAGGATGGGTTTTGCCTGATCTCCTGGCTGGACGCTTTGTTTCAGTCTGTTCCAGCTGGTGCCCAGATTGACCGCAGGGGGTTTAACTGTTCTCTTCTCCCGCATTCTTTTTGAAGCAGAAAATAACAAGTGAGAGAACAGAGGGTCCTTAGGAATACATCCTGATCCTCAAGAAGTAGCTTTTGGTATGAAGGAAGCTGGATGCTGATGGGGCAGAGGTAAGAGTGCAATAAACAAAGCACACAGCCATCTCCTACAGGGAGCTCTGCACCTGAATCCTGCGCAGGGTACTTGGATCGCGTGATTCTGGGTGATCTGACAGTCTCTGTGTAAGGACATGGACTGTACTGGAATTTGGAAGGCCTTGTCCTGTACCTTACGGACTTAACTGTAAGAACTTGTTCAGGTTGGCTCAGGACCTTGCTCAGTCAAACTGTGAGATCCTCCAAGGATGGGGATTGTGCAGCCTCCCTGGACAGCCCCTTCCAGTCCTTAACCATTGAGAACATCAAGCCTGTGAGCCCAGTGGTCCAGTCTTTCTAGCCTTGTTCTGCACGTGTTTGATACATAAATGACTTGATTGCAAGGTGACTATGGGATAGAATCAAAAGCTTTGGTGAAATAAAGATAAATGGCATCCACTGCTGCCTACCCAAAAATGAAAGAATTTTGTTACAAAGAGGCACTGTGTACGGAAAATCACAGCCCAGCATGGTGCATACAGAACTGCATTTGACTGTCACAGATGAAAAAAAAAACAAAAACTAATGAAGTTCTGTGTTGAAGAATGGAAGCTGAAGGTGGAATGGGGTGGAAAGCAGCTCCTGGAATGCTCAGGAGAACCCAGAGCTGATGGAGGGGCAGGGGGAAGGGAAGAAAGTCACTGGTTTTAACTTGGTGAAATAGAATAGAGGATTAATAGGACTCCAAGGAAGGAAAATCAAGAACACCTGATTGAAGAGAGAATGGCATAAGCATACTATGAATTACACCAGGTTATAAAACGGAATAAAATTCTAATTAATGAGACAGGTGTGCAGCAGGTACAGGATGCCGAGGAACTGTCACTGTGTGCATACTTGGATAAGTATTCATGTTTCTCTCAGGTAAGAGATTGATAAAGCAAGCCTTGTGCACGCTGTTCCAAGGATGCAGGCACCCCCATGGCATGTGAAAGGGTGTGTCAGCTCTTGGTCACTGAGCAGTTCCAGGTGCAGGGTGGTGGCGGAGTGTGGGCTTGGCAGGTCAAAGGCAAGCTGGCATTGCCTGTAAAACTGTCACGTTCCAGTATGTGGAACAGCAACTATATCATGGTGTCAGGGATGATGAGATTTTTTTTTTTTTTTTGCAAGAATCTCCTTAAGCAGCCACACATTTATGGCGTGTTGTAAGTTAACTACTCATGTGATAGGGGCTGAGCTTAAAGAAGCAAGGAGGCTAAAGGCTCCTGGGGCATTGCTTTTCAGGATTACATTCTTAAGGTGCTGGTGTGAACAGTGTGATTTGCAATGAACTGTTAAAGCAAATGAAAGGATAAAAGTACACTATCCCTTATATGCTTGAGTGCTGTTAAAGCTTTTCCTAACTGCTTTGAGAATGCACAAATCAATACAATTTACATCAATTTTCCTTTTTTTTTAAAGAGAGCAGTAGAAAAGGGTGGAAATAAATTGAGTGCTAGGAATCACTGATAATTCAGTAATAAAACTGGATGTCACAAGCATTCCTTTCTCCTTGCCTTGCAGTTGCATGGGGTAGAGTGAACCGTCGCTGCTCAAGAGCCAGTCATGCGTGACTGTGGGCTCTGTACTCAGGACAGTGGCGAGTATCTGGCCAAACTCCTTGTAGTAAGGGGCAGGTAGATGGGGAGCTGCTGGACTTGTGGTTATCTTCCTTTGCACTGTGGTAGGCTCTAGAAGTTTTTAATACACTCTTGCTACACGGGACATCCATTTAATCTCTCCACCAGCTGTTTTGAGATGCTTTCATACAAATGATGATTTTGAGTTGTTCTCAAAATCCCATTATTTGCTGTAGTTACATCAAAATGACCGTTGTAGTCCTTCAGCCAGCTTGTTTCACCAGAGCAGCATGTCCTCGAGCTTTCTGTCTGTACACCTCATGCCAAAGTGGAGGCGCTGTTTGGAGCGGATGTGTTGGTGGATTCACCTGAAGCTTTGGAGGTGGACAGAAAATCCAGGATAAAGGCACTGTGAGGTGGTTTTGGGGAGCTACTAAACTTCAGTCTCGCTGCCTTGTCTTTAGCTGTATCGTCACTGCCAGATAGGAAAGCAAACCGAGTTCACAGGATTCGTGGAGCTGGGTGTAAAGAGTGTTCGAGGGGGCTTTGGACTGAAGAGTGTGGGTTGAGGCATGTGACTGACTTCTCATTTAGTGTCCTAACGTTGGTAATTTTGTGCACTCCTGTACCAGTTTTATGCTCATCCTAGAGCAGTGAGATACATCTGGCTGCTCGTGCCATCAGTGTTTAATTTGTACGTTTGCTGTGTCTACTCATAAAGTCACCTCCATGCGCATCGTCCTTGCAGAAACAAACATCTTCTAGCACTTCTTGTTTGTTTGTTATCACTGCACATTTCCCCTTCGTTACTCTCCTCCACTTTTTTCTTTCTTACCTTTTTACTTTTCTTCAACTGTCGGTGGAATTATTGTCTTCCTGTCTCCATCTTCAGGTAGTGTCAGTGGCTGAGTATCACCGCAGGATCGATGCTCTAAATAGCGAAGAACTGCGCACACTCTGCAGACGTCTCCAGGTGCCCTCTTCAGTAGTTTCAACCCCGTCTCTAGATACTAAAACGTCTCTTTGTAGTGTCTTTGATCAGGGCAAGTCCCACACTCGGTGGGTTTGTCTTGTCTGCATCACTACAAGGATCCAGCAAAAAATTCCTCTGTTTTGGATGTATGTGGTTGCACAATGCTACGATGCAATCAGTAATTTTATGATGGAATTATTACTTCTGACTTTTTCAAACAGGAATTTTCTGTCAGAACTTGAAAATTTGTTCTCAGTACTGCTTGACTTGGAGTGATGTGTTAACTTCCACCTTAGACTGGTGTGTTGTGTTAGATAGTAGCTTCCCTAAAAAGAATGCAAACCAGGCGAAGAATCCAGCCCCTTGCGGCATGGTGTTTAATTTGACGTAGGAATCTTTCGTTAAGAATCTCAGTACTTTGCAAGTATGAAGCTTCCCAACGTCTGTGGAAGAGGTGAGTATTTTTCCTGTTGTAAGCGGGTAGCTGAAGCGGTTCAACACGCAAACGTCACGTACGTGGAGCTGGTAATGGAACTGTCTGTGCCAGTGCTGCAGAGTTTGGAAGGTTTGCTAATACGGACTTAAACTGGTATTTGCATTCTCTTTAGGTGTTTCTTAGTTCTTTGATAATTATAAAATTGATAGCTGCTGTGTACATCATATATAACTTATAGATGGGAAGGGTTGCTTAGAACTCCTTAGAAGCATTTGTAGTAACTGACTGTGGAATGGTAAAAAGTTTCAGCTGTGGTTTTTCACTTTGGTCCTGGCTTTTTTCATCTAGTATGTAATTATACACAAGAAAATATTCTCTTAGCTCTTTTATTTCTATTTATTTAATAATCAGTAACTAATTGCTTCAGAATGTTCTGTAAGTAGTCTGGCTGCAGAAATCGATATTGAGTGTGAACCCAAAAGCTGCAGTTTTATGGGAAAAACAAAATTTGCAAAACAAATTTTGATTCCCACTTGAGGTGGAAAAAAACAAAAACCAGTTCTGTTTCTGTCAAGTGGTGGTGGAGATTGGTTGTATTAATATCCTAGAAATGCAAGAGCTCTTTCCAAATACCTTTCAACTTTTCCACTTGTACAAAGCAGTGTTCTTCCTAGAAGAAAGCTGCTTTACTGTAATGATAATAATTTTAAAGGCAAAAGATCCAACTAACAAAAAAAACCCAAACCCACAACTTCCCGCACACTCCATCAGTCCAAATCATTCATGTCTTGCATGGTGCACTGTAATCAGAATTAAGAATAATAAAGGGAATAAGCTTCCTGCTGTGTACTTGAACAATACTGAACTTGTAGAGAGCTGGAGCAGTCATATATGATGGATGAAAGGCATTCAAGGTAGTAGAAAATGACGTGGTTTATAGATGGCACATGATAATTGTGTGACAGTCTGTGGGACATCTTTTTGTACGTGAAGCTGGAAGGCTAAATACATATCCTTGTTGTGATACAGAAATTGGTGCGTAGTTTACATGGGAAATTCTTTTCCCTTCCATTGAAAGATGGAGTGTTTGAGCTTTCTGTTTGCATGAGCCTCACTTTGTTGAAGCATGCTTTCTCTTGAGTTAAGAATTAATATTTTAATTAAGTTGTTGTATGAATAGACTTTGAGACTTTGACTTTATAAGCCTAATTTAGGTAACAGGAGTTTGTGATAGTAACTTGTCATGGTTCTTGAAGGAGAGGAAAGGGCTATCCTTTTTTTGGCTCAGGTGGCTGTATGTGAATATTTTTATCTGCTTCAGGGTTTTCTTTGATTTGGCTTTTCTTTCGGTAACTAAGAAAACTTTCGTTACAAGAATTGGCAAAGTTTATTGTGGTGGCATGTGAGAGACCGTAGTGGCGTCCTGTGTGTTCAGAGTCTGAGGTGTGTGGCAGGCACTGGTGGTTATTCTGGAGCTGGCAGGTGCTTTTCACAGGCATTTTCTTGAAATTCTCAGGATTCAGGCTATAAATAATTTGGCCGGTCAGACTTTTAATATAACTTGGCTTGGGCTGATAAATTATTCAGATACACTCATTAAGTTTTTTCTTCAGCAAATTTTTAACATTTTAGTAAGTCTTGCTGCAGTGGCTTAAGTTACTAACTTCCTTCATTTTGTCCTACTCCTCTATCAGATGTCACTGTCCTTGCAGCAAGAGTTACAGAAGGAAACCTGTTTGGAGCTCAGCTAGTCTAGTTCTCAGTGTGTGGCACTCTTGTCTTGAAAGTGCCGGTGAATGTGGCCTGGGGTAAGAAACTGTCGTGACCCATGATACCTGAGTTTTGTGGCCACTAAATGGTGATCTGCTGCAACTCAAGGTAGATGTATGGGGCGGTTAAACTACTCCAGGACATTCATGCATAGCGCACCTTTGCCAGAGCCCAGAGCTCTCTGCAGCATTAGTGACACTTCTGTGTTGCCCTCCCCACCTTGTCAATTCTTCCTTCTTTAATTCCAGTAAGTACTCCAGCAGATCAGCAATTTTTCTAGGGCTCCATTCAGACGCTTCACTCAAAATACTCGGTAGTGATGTTTCCCCATGTCTGCTGCATGTCTGAAAACTTTCACAAGTATTTGAAAAGAGTATTGATTCAGAAAGTGCTGAGAAATGTCGTGTTGAAGTCTCAGTTCCTTTTCTGGCTGGCTTTTTAAATTACATTTAATGTAAATGCTGTATTGGTATTAAAATGCAAGCACAGTGTAAGCTGACCTGAAAACCGTTTGAAGTCATTCAGCTGTGTGTGAGGACTTTTTGGTTTGTTTTTTAGCATAAAACCATAGCTTTCTCCTGAGTAGGTGTCTGTGCCATTTATTTTTGGTACATAGATGAGTACCAGCTGATCTTGGTCAGATCAAACCTAATGGATTTGGTAACTTTTGAAGGAGTTGTGTTAACTGTAAATCAGTAACTGCATGATCCTACACCTGCAAAGTTTCTCTTCCCTGCCAATAGAATTGTGAAATACTTATTTTCTTGATGTTCTTGTTGTAGATAACAACAAGAGAAGACAGCAATTCAAAACAGGCAACAAGCATCAAACCAGACCTGGAGCCTGAAGCATTCCGGCCGAACCTTAGCGATCCCAGTGAATTACTACAGCCAGAACAAATTGAAAAGGTATTAACGTACATAGCATTGTACATGAATTTATCACAAATGCTAAGACCATAGTGTAAAACGCACCAGTGGGAAGTTCTTGTGTGGTATTAAGTGCATGAGCACAACACAGTTCATTGCTAAAATGTTTCTTTGTTTTCTTACCATAACTTCCAAAGACAACATGACCATGACAACACTAGTCTGTCTCTGGCCTTATTTCATCCTCCTTGAAAACAGCTTGGCTTTCACTGCTGTTCTTGCTGTCCGGTGCACAGTCGCCTCATTAAATGTGTTTATTTGGATCAAGGCTGATTGTGTTCAAAGGCAGAGAAACAGGAGAGCAAACGTGCTTTACCCTTCAGCTTCTTCCCTGTTGACTTGAGTGGTCTGTTTCCCCTGAGCATTGTTACGCAAGAATAACTATGTGCTCTTGCTGTCTTCAGATAAACCTTCTAGAGACCTTACCAAATACATCGTCTTCAGTCTGTAAATCATTCTTCTCCTGCAGGTCACTGGTAGAGCTGGGAGAAGAAACCTGCTTGACCTATTTTGATATTAAAAATACATGTGAAACTGTAGGGTTGGTCTGAAGTCTTAAACTAGCTTTTAGGGCCAGGTTTAGGAGAATATAATCAGCTTTAATTTATACATAATATATACTTAAAAATAGTAAAATATGTTTTAAATAAGAGGGTTGTTATCTTGTTAACAGCTCACAAAGTCTCTTCCACCGCGGACCATTGGATATCCATGGACTCTTGCCTACAGTACTGCAAAGCATGGCATGAGCTTGAAGACTTTGTATCGAACTATGCTGGGGTTAGACACACCCGTGCTGTTGGTTATCAAGGACAGTGATGGACAGGTAGGAAAATGTTTACATGGAGTTAGGGCAGCCATCAGGAAATATGTGTTTAGAGTGTAAAGGAATACCCAACACTTCAGTCCATCATGGGAGATAGAATTGTGTGTATGGAAGTGTGTTACTGCTGTCATGAAGAATTGACAGAACCACTGCGAGATCTGAAGCATTTACAGAATCACAGAATGGTTTGGGCTGGAAGGGACCTTAGAGATCTAGTTCCAACCCCCTGCCATGGGCAGGGACACCTCCCACCAGCCCAGGTTGCTCAAAGCCCCATCCAGCCTGGCCTTGAACCCCTCCAGGGACGGGGCATCCACAGCTTCTCTGGGCAACCTGGGCCACTGCCTCACCCCCCGCACAGTGAAAAATTTCTTCCTAATGTCTAGTCTAAATCTCCCCTCTTTCAGCTTATACCCGTTACCCCTTGTGCTATCACTCCACCCCCTGATGCAGAGTCCCTCCCCATCTCTCCTGTAGCCCCCTTTCAGCACTGGAAGCTGCTCTAAGGTCTCCCCGGAGCCTTCTCTTCTCCAGGCTGATCAACAGATATTCAGTAGATTGGAGATTTCTCAGCAGGACCCATCAGCCTCTTCAGATGTACTTTGGTATCTTGCCTGCTCACTAGCTTCTCAAGATGAATTTGGAAGATACCTGCTCCCTGGTACCTGATTATCTGGCCCTGAAAGAAAATGTCCCTTTTCTGATGGGGCTGTCTTGCCACCAGCATGTAGTATTGTTCTGTTGCTGAAAGTGTTCAGATGACCTTCCATATGTTACTGTCTCCACTTGCCTGTTCCAAAAGGGTCATGGTTGCCCACCCGAAACAGGGAATTCAATAGACACGTCATAATTTTTTTGTTAAACAATAACAAATTCCAGCTTACAGGCTGGTGCCCAGGAACATCTGTGAAAGTGTTCCTTGGACTTTTGGGTCAAGTAGCCACTGAACTCATTTCTCACGTTGTCCACCAGATCTTCCCGAGGTTCCACACAGGAGTCTGACATCCATGTGTATTGAGCAAGCTACACATGCTACAGAAGGAAAGTTTCAGACAAGTTTTACGTGCTCAGTCCTTCACCGATGTAACGAGAGTGGTGTTTCCAGTAGTGCTGTTAGTACACGACTCCTCTTTCAGTCTCGTTATTTTCTATTTCAGTTAGAAGTTTTCTGAACAAGAGACTTTCTGGACCATATAAAATTCCTGAGAAATAATTTTCTAATGGTGGCTGTTCTGAGCTGGTAGCTCAAGATTGAGCTGGGCAGTCTGTATTAGATGCATGGTAGCTGTATATAGTCCTGGAGCTCCTGCTGGCTTGGCTTTCTGTGTGCTAACAGCTCCTGTAGAGCTCAGTGTGGAAAGGGGTGCTTGGAAAACCTGGCTGTGGCTGGGGAGCTGCTTAAGATGGGCAGAAGAAAATAGTTTCTACTTTATATCCTGAACATAATTCAAGTCAGGACACTAGCTTTGGTGTCCCACTCTCATCAGTCCCGTGCTTCTCAAACCCACAGTTTAATGTAAACAAAACCACAAAATTTCATATTTTTCCTTTCTCATACAGACAAATGAGAGAGTGCTCCTGAAGTGCTTTGGTACTTAGCATCTGCTCCTGCAGACGTTGAAACAAGCTTCCTACTAGCAACAGAAATATTGATTTTGGTAGAGTTGTACTTGGTGGGGTATGGTTGATTTTGCATCATTATACAGGGTTGGTTTTTTCTAGTTATTCTATTTCCTGAGATATCAATACTACTTTAATCAGACCTAAAAATCCAACAATCACTCCGTAGACCTTTTTAACTACTGTTGTAGTGTTCTTATTACCGAGTATTAGAAATACTTTTACTACCCAGCAAAGGCTTAGTTGTAAGGCAGGGTAAACAGTGGTTACCTGTTACCTGGGTTGGAATGAATGAATTTCATGGAAAATGGCAATTAGGTTACAGCTGGGACCTTGCTGAAAACAGCCGAGTTGGCGTGAAAGGAGGTACACAGACAGGAGCAGAACTTTTACATCTGAAATTTTAAAAATATGTGCATTGTTTGAGATTTTCCTGCATTTAGTTTTTATCCCTTTGGCCTTTTCTTTTTTTCCTACATTCACTTTTTGTTAAGAAGTCCTCTTTCCTCGTTTTTGTGGTACCACAGAACACCACACCACATCCCCATCGGTGCCCTTGGAACCGGGACACCCTGTAAGGCTCATCCTGTAGTGAACGTCCACTCTGACAACATTCACAGCCTGATTTTGTTTATCAGTTACTGTTGGTAGAGACTCCCAGATGCTGTGTAGTTTTTAAGTCTTTTTCTCTTGCCTATTTTTGCTCACAGGTTTTTGGTGCGCTAGCATCTGAACCATTTAAAGTGAGCGATGGCTTTTACGGCACGGGGGAGACCTTCATGTTCACTTTCTCTCCAGATTTTGAGGTAAGTTGTAGGCTTTTGCTTTTTCTTCCCAAATGCATTATCTTAAGATACTTACTGAATAACAGTAAATAATCTGAAAAAATTCTAGGAGTTGGCCAAAACAATCTCATCACACTAGTTTTTCCGTGGAATCCATAAGTGCCTAGTAACCCTGTAGTGTTTGCATAGTGAAAAATAGGAAGGAAATATTTTGAAGATTTTTCTATATTTCTAAATTCTGTCAGGTGTTTGTCTGAAAATTCACGAGCTACATCCTTTTAAAGGACATATAATCTAACCTAAGCATGTTTTCTTGATATTTGCCTTGTGCAGAGGTTTCAGTGCTCAAAGACCACCTATTTTGGAAAGGTCTTATTTTAAGTAGTATAAAATAACTTTCATCTGCATATCCCTGTTCTCTGAATTTTCTGCATAAACTTGGTAACCTCATCAGATTGGCCTGTAGCCCCACCCATCGTTTGGCTTTACTGGTGTTTGGTTTCCCTTCCACCCAGACAGTTCAGGGATTTTAACTTGCTAGTCTGTTTTGAGTTGGTTTGGGTTTTTTTTCATTAGGTTTTCAAGTGGACAGGAGACAACATGTTCTTCATTAAAGGAGACATGGACTCCCTTGCCTTTGGTGGAGGAGGGTGAGTTATAATTTCTTTCTGTTATTAGTCTGTTAGAAGTGTGTGTCTGTACTCCTTTGAAAAGCAGATTGGGAATTCACTGCAGTTTGGTATCTCAGGACTCGGCAGTTACCAGCCAAGGAAGATTTAGTATCTCAGATGTTTGGCTTCCTGTGTTGGGGAAACTTAAACAGGGGGTTAAACAGGGGGTTTCTCTTCAGTGCAGTGCGGCGTTAGGTTTCAGCCCTGCGAGGTGATGATGCTTTGCATGCTCTGCTGGAGTCTGTGTCCTGGTATATTCGGGATGGACACATGATAGTGGGATTCTGAAGGTACGTAAAGGTGAAAATCGTGTAACTAGAAGAGGCTTGAATTGAAACTGGACCATCCCAAGACATGCCAGTGTCTTCAGTAATTGTATGTTTTATATATATAGGACAAACATGTTTTATATATGTTATATATTATACCCCTTGTTTCCCCTGTGCAAGTGCATCAGCTTCTAGAATGTTTCCTTTATTTGTTACCAGCATTCTTATGTGTAAGAGTACTGGTTTGCCTTTTTCTTAATATAAGTGAAAGGGGCTGAAGACTGAGGAGTTCTGGTTAGCTTTTTATTTCAGAATAAGTGAAAAGGGATAATCCCAATGAGATGCTTGTGTTGAAAATTGAATTCTAGAATTCTTCTTTGTTCCTGAATTCTGAATGAAAAATACATTCCTAAGTTGAATGCTTACTCCCTCAGTCTTTTGCTTTAATACTTTGTCTGTCTTGCAGAGGGGAGTTTGCTCTTTGGCTCGATGGTGATCTCTACCATGGAAGAAGTCATTCCTGTAAAACATTTGGGAATCATACGCTTTCTAAGCGAGAAGACTTCATCATTCAAGACATAGAAATTTGGGCTTTTGAATGAGTATTTAGCTATTTCCTACAGGGTGTTGTCCCAAACCTGACATGAATCAATGCAGCTCAAAAATCCCTAGGAGCAATATAACGCATCGTTTTACCTTTTTGGGTTCTTGTAAGTTTTCAGCGTCACCATCTAGTTGTTATTATTTTTAAATAGCAAACTTTTTTTCCATGCTCTCACATCTGTAATATACTGTCCTACCTTTTCTAAGCTGTAGACACTTTTACAAAACATAGACCATCTGGACTGAACATCAGTTACTTTGAGCCTTGCAGCCTAAAAAATTTTCTTCCCCTTTTTACAGTTGCATCCCAGGTTTCCCACACACACCTTTCTGTAATCCTGCTGGGGGCTGCTTCCTTGGATATAGGTTATTATTTTTGTATTCAAATGATGTGTATGAATGGAGCTGCCCTCTGTGAGCCTGTGTAAGAAGAAAGCTGTGTGTGGGTATCTGGCAGCAGCACTGCAGAGATTGGTCTGGACCAGTGATGGGTTGGTTCCTGCGGTGCCACAAAGTTCAGCCCAGGTTCCTCCTTCACCCACACCGGTACACGATGGGGAAGTTAGAGACCCAAAGTCAACAGTGCCACTCGTCTTGTTTATTGTTCATGTTTAGAAAATAAAGTCAGTTACTCCGTGTTGTAGCTGCATGCTGACTGCAGAAGGAGTGTTTTGCACATGCTGTTAACGATCTGCAGGTTTGGGACAAATACTGACAATACTGAGCTACCTGGCAAGGACTTGGAGCAAGGGAATGTAAGAATGTGATAGTTCCACAAAATTAAAAGGCTGAAGTAAAGCAAAACTCTGTGAACAATCTGTAGCTGTAGTAGGGCATTAAAATTACAGAAACAGATGCATCTTTCTTCAACATAAAGTGTCAGATATATACTGTTATACTGTTGTAGCCGTGTAGCACTTCAACTCCAAGAATATAGCTTATTCCTGTCCAAAGAAAAAAATCGTCGTGATGTTTTTTGAGTGGGTCTATGTTGTAAATTTACAGTTAGCACCAGCTCTGATTAAAATGAAATAATGTACTATAGGTAGACAATATTGTAATTCAGTAGACTTGTGGAATATGCAAACTTACTGTCATGTGACCTCAAAAAAAAAAAGACAGGCTAGAATACAGTCCAGTAGCTCTCGTCCACTTTTGTAGGAAAGTTGATAAGCCATTGTGGCAATAACAGCTCAACAAAACTGTTTGTTTCAAAGCTTTTATTCTATGTTCTGCAAAAAACAAAACAAAAAAAATTGCTGTTAAGTGTGACAGTGACTGACTTTGTGCTGAAATTTCAGCTATTTCAGATGAACATTGTATATTATCTTGTAAATTAATGTTTAAAGTAGTTTTGTTATTATAGAAAAGTGTTGATCGACGGGTTACGTATAGCACTTTAAATTATTCTAGAAATGGAATAAAAGCCAAATGGGTTGGCTTAAGTAGCTGTAGTTGTATATTATTTCAGAATATTTACATCTCTGGAAAGTTTTGAACGCCGATTTGAAGACAGCTTACTGCTATGGTGATGAGAGAGGGCAGACGTTTCATCTATCATACGCTAATGCTCAATAGGAATAGAAATGCAGGGCTCTGTTTCCTGTCTATGGATAGCTCTTGATCCTTATTAGAACTTAGTACAACGTGCAGACTAAATGTTTACAAAATAAGGAACTGTAAATAAATGGAAATAGCTTTTCCCCCCTTTGGTCTTCCACAGCAGTATTATTGTCTTTGTGGAGTTAAGACTGATTATTCCAACAACAGAAGAAATCCTGGAATGGATTTTAAGTCCTATAAGTTCACAGTGATGTATAGCAAATAAATCTAAATATATGTAAAAATAAACGTGAGTTGGAGTTTGTTTAGAAGATGGAGTTCTGTTAGAAGCACAAATGCAGATTGTTGCTGTTCATTTAATAACTTCACTGAATATAAAGGATGCATTTGCTCATCCTTTTGGGGATTTTGTTTGTTTTTGAAAGCCCAGTGGGAATTGATGAGAGGGAAATACACTGTCTTCAGCTATTTTCAAGAAAAAAAACAAAACATCTTGGATTATCCTTACTGACAAAAGCCGTTAATTCACATGCTTAGTCTCTGTCCTAAGGTCATGTTGCAAATAAAGCCTATTGGAGATTTTAAATGCTACTGTCAACGATTTTATAAAGAACTATACTTTGAAGAATTACATAAAGTGCAGAAAATCTTCAGTAGCTGAATGTGTCTGAGGGTTGGACCAGTCTTGGAAAGGCACATGAGGGGGTGAAAATGTGTCAGTCAGGAACAGTATAGTGTGCAGTACAATAGCAGTCACACTTTGATACTAAATCAGTTAAGGAACAGACAGACACTCGAGTTGAAGTGTGAACGACTGTGGTAACACCTAGCGATGTGAGGAGCTGTGCAAAGGATCTCCAGGGTAACGCATGTCTACTAGTGAAAGACCAAGAACTGTGCTAACCAAAGGTACAGGTAAATTCTGTGCGATACGTGTGAAAGATGGTATAGATGAGATCAAGGGGACTGTCGTGATCTGTTTCCTGCCCTCAGTTTAATGTGAATTTTCTGCAGTATCGTTCCTCTCCATCTTTCCTGGCAAGGGTTGCCTCTGACTGTAGAGCTGAGGTTTGACGTGTCCAGTACTCGGATGGATTCAGTGATGAACTTGATGTTTTGTTCAGATACTGGGGATTCTTACCACATCATCTTTCAGCTCTAAATACTATTTATGTTAATTACTGCTTCTGTATAATCTCCAAACACCATGATTTCTCACATGCGGCTTGTGCTTGTATCCCCCCGCTCACCTGTATTCGCCGCATTAGGTGTGCTTTTTGTGTGGGAGTTAGTGTGTTGGCTTGGAGTAGTCTTTGGAGAGGAGTAAAAACATTTACCAAATGCTCAATTTCCAATTAAAACAATTATCTTGGTTTGGATGCTCCTCAGTAGTCCCCATTCAGGACTTAAATGCTCCTCACAGTTCAGAAGGCTTTGCATCGTACCGTCTGCTCAACGATCAACGATGCAGGACAGTGCAAGACAAACATTAGTCATCTCATGTGTGGCTTTCTTATCCAACTGGAAATTAAATAAGTGGAAAAATGGAAGTTTGTTTGTTGTTGCATGAAGTTTTAGAGGTTGCATTGGGATGACGAGGAGTGGCAGACTTTGAGAAGTCACCTCCGGTGAGCTGTGGGTTATGATGCCTAGCAGCGATCGTGTTGTTACGTAGCTGACCCGAGGAACTGAAGGCAAGGGGAGGTTTGGAGAGGGCTTGTGAGCTTGAAGGCTGGTCTTTATTTCCCTTAAATGCCAGTTGATCTAATGTTACCTTTCTCTAAATGTGTAATCTTGGTTTTGTCCTGTATGGTCAGTATAGGCGCACGTACATCGGGGTGTGCTGGTGTGCAGGAAGGCGTTAGCGAAGGGAAACGCTGAGACTCGAGAAGCAGAGTTTAAGTCGCACGTGAACTTCACGCTGGAAAATCTGTGGTGAGCTGTGTCTTTGCTGTGGTGTCCCGTGGCAGGATGAGAGTTCTCGTGAGCAGAAATAGGTGATTCACTCGCACACTGATGTGCGTGTAGTGGACATTGCGCGTGCAAGGATTCTGGGGAGGAACTGTCTCGTTTCCATGGACTCTGGGATCTTGTTCTGGGGCTTTGGACAGAAACCTTCACAGGGAAGTATTTTAACTGCCTGTGAAAAGGAGATTGTACTTGTATTTTGAAACAATTTATTGATGTTTTACATCCCAGAATATGCACGTGTATTTCTTCTCCAGTGTGTGGGAGGAATAACCCAAGAAATAATCAGTTAAGGATTTTATTTATAGTCCACATATTCCTTTGACAACCAGCTTTCTCAGGACAGTTTCCACGGCCGTACAGGTCATTATACAGAGATGTGAAGAGTCAGGTAAGAATTCGCAGGTAAATATTCTGATACGCGAGTGTTACACTTAGAGGTCAGCTTTGCAAATCTATTTGAGAAGTCTGAGAGATCCCAAGAAAACAACATTAAATAAGTTCCACTGGATCCATCTTGCTTTTTTTTTTTTCCTTAAGACTCACAATGTATAACTGTGCCTGAAATGTTAATGATTTACAGACTTACAGTAGACATGGTCATTAGCTCCTGTATCACTGACTTATAAAATATTTCATTTATTTGTTCACTGGAGCTTCCAGCTGGAGTACCTGTACTCTCATCGTAAGGTAGCAGTACTTGTTTTATCACAGAGACAAGATGTATATACATCTTTTCTTCTGTAAGAAGATATTTACTCTTTCACTTTGAAAGAACATTATGGAGAAAAAACCTATTTTTCATTATGCACACTGCTTGCCCGGGCATTGCTCTGAAACAAATGCTTTTCCCGTGCAGCACGTTTTGCCAGGACAGCTGTTCTTACAGCAGTGGTTTGGAGAAACTGTGATCGATACCGTCCGGTAAGCGCTGCAGACCCTGCAGGGGTCTCGGGTTGTACACAATACGAACAGGTTTAAGACGCAGAAGTATCACTTCATTAATATTTAATTCTCCTCAGCACCACCTGGACTGGCATTTGCTGTTTCAATGACAGCAGAAGGGTTGAGGTGGCAAACGCTGCAGAAGGAGGCTGGCGTGTCTGTGCCTTCCCCTGGGTTTGTAAGAACTGTGTTTTCCTAGCTAACCAGGTACGCTGCCCGATGTTGTGTAGGAGGGTTTTCTGTGTAGCTGTCTGTTCAGAACTTTTTTTGTGCGTTACAGTCTGTGGGGTGTTTTCTCTCCAACATCCGTAACTGTAAATATGAAACTATCTAATAAATTAGTCATATAAATACATTAAATATAAAACCTCACTTATAAAAAGAAGAATTTTGTCTTAGTTCTCTTACATGCATCTTAGTGATATGTAGGAGAAGGTTGTGTCGGTGAGTTGCCACAAGCTAATGCTGCAGTAGCCTCTGCATATCCTGTGTGCAAAGGAAACGAATGCGATATCCTTCATTCTTTGTTAAAATAAAACTATTTTTACATGCATTTAAATAAATTAATTAGGAAATGTGTGCACAAGATCACTTTCAATGATCAGAAACTTGGTCTGAGTTCGTATTGTCATTCAACTCCTGACGTGGTTTATATTCCTGATATCCTGGTTTAAATAGCTGGTAAGTTCTGAAATGTAAAAACAAGTCAAAATTGGAATTTATTTGTAGCTTTTCATATTCCTCTGGGGTTTGATAATCAGCTGCTTGTATTCAATATAGATTTTTCTCTTTATTTTTCATGTAGTAATTAACTGAGGCGTCCTGCAAACCCTCCTAGGACAGAGAAAAATCCATTTGGATGCTTGCGTTATCGTGCGATAGTTACAAAATACGCCTTTAGAAAAATGCTCGATGTCCCTTCCGTGCAGGGGACGGAGGGAATCTTGTCTGTCCTGATTTCAGAATGTGCAAATGCTAATAGCAAGGGAGACACGGAGAAGGGTTTTCTAAAACAAGTTGTTCTGGTTGTGGCATGCTCATTTCAATAAAGTAATTATGACATCGTCATCCCTTCCTTGCCATAGCATTTCTCCCTCAAAGTCCACCAGCCCGTGTTTCCTGGCTCTCATGAGGATCCCAACGACCTTGTCTGAGATACGAACGTATCTCTCGAAGAGTTCCCCAAAGGTGACCTGGATCTTGCCGTCGGGCCGCGGCCTGGCCATCGACTCAATGATGAAGCACAGGTCCCTGATCTCACGGTGGATGTGGGCCTGGGCTCTCTTGGCTCTCTCGGCGGTTTTGGTTCCCTCCTTTGGCCGGCCGTAGCCTTCGTCTCCTTTGTGCAGGCGCGTGGACATGGCCAGCTCGTGGTCGAACTCCTCGCTGAAGGGGTTCAGCTTCTGAGTGATGATGTGCTGGTTGGCCCACTCTTGCCACCTGTCCTTCAGGCTGTGAACGGGGCTGTATGTCCTCTGGGCTTTGCTGCGCGCGTCCTCGCTGAACCTGCTCGTTCTGAAAGAAAGGAAAGGGGCATTTAGGTGTTGGATGTCATCCCTTCATGACACAGTTCTTCCTTCCACTGACCTTTGAAGTCCCCTCGTTACCATGTTGTCCCTGGTGAGATGCTGACCACCAGGTGGCATGAGCTCACTGCTTCAAATGAGCTTCTCGGGGGCTTTCAATCCCTGGTCCAGTTTGCAAATTCCCTGATCACAGCATCATCCCTTCTCCACTACCACCCTCCAGCCTGGCTTTGAGCCCGTTCTGACAGACTCTTGCTCAGAAAGACTTAATTCTAGGCGGGAGCGAAACATGTTGCTGGTACCCTGCGCTTTCTACGCCTTTGGTCAGACACTCGGGTCCCCGCTGGTGCCTTGCAGAGCCTGAAGCCTGCCTGCCCTGCTGCTGCCGATGGCAATAACCGCAGGGTACGGACTGGGTCCTCAGCTGGTTCTGGCTGGAAAAGAGAGGGCAGCGTCTAGAAAAACTTCAGCCTCCTGAGGTTTGTGTCAAGGTCAAAGGATGAGGAAAGACCTTCAGTGATCTTATTTTTCCCTTGCGTGTGCACACATAGCAACCTCATATTGCTGGATAACTCCAGGCAGGGAAATTGTCGATGTTCTTTCCTCCAGCGGCCCATCTGACATGTCGTGGGGTAGCTGGAGCTGGTCTGAGCTAGGCTTTGTGCTGTCCGCATCTGTCATTGTGTCTGCACAGAGCTCGGCTGGGGAGCACGTTGCGCTGTGGCTGTAATTTGTTTTCTAATATTTTTACTCCCCAGAAGGCTGCTCTGAAACCTCCCCAGGAACATCAGCTGAATATTAACGGTAACACCGGAGAATCAAAATGCAGTTAGCAAAATGCAGAGGGCTGCAAAGCTGCAGAACATTTTTTTTCCCTGCTGTTTGGACATCCCTTTGTTTTCTCCCAAGGCTGTTGGAAGAGGAGGGACAGAGCTGACCCGGTTCAGGTCTGTGCGCCAGAAGGATGCCGGTGCTGGGCACGCAGTCACAGCTCCAGCTGGAGCTCAGGTTGGTTCCCAGCGTTTCACGTGGGCAGGTATCCATGAAAGAGGGGGGAATACCCAAAGTGAATCAAACTGCATAGGAGAAGTGATAGCAACGGTCTCGGTGGAGCTGCTGGGCAGATCCCATCCCAGAGAGCTTCTCCTTAGCCACAGCCAGCTGCTCCCCGTCTCTCCTGACCCCCGGGAACTTCCTGGAGCCCCAGTTCCCCAGGGCTGGGGGGGAGGAAGCCAGTGAGCAGGAGAGTGTAACTCTGCGAAGGCTTTGTTACCTCTGCTTATTTACTACTCTGGTAGGTGTTCTCTTCTTTCCCTTTAATTCTTTTTTTTCTAGCTGAATGCTGTCATCACCTTTTTTATCCTAATTTTCTTCTCAGTGGTTGAGAAAGACACTATTGCATCCACCACTTTGCGTTTATTTTTGTTACCCCACTATAAGGAGTGCTTTCCCTGTAGCAATCACATAACCTGCTCCCTGAACGCGTTCTGAACTTCTGGGGACAACAGCATCTGTGGTCCACGTTCCCTCCCATCCCTTCTGGAGGGGAAAAGAGTTTTGAGGTTCATATCGCTGTTGTACCCCCTTGGCTCCAAAGCAGGGACAAACCAGGGATTCCTGGGCGTTAACGTGCCTCCTGCGAAGGGGCAGCTGCATTCCAGGGAATATTGCAGCTGGAAATGATGAAGGTGCTGATGCAAAGAAAAAAAAAAAATACTGGTGCTTTTTTCCTTGACTATAGAGAGGAAAATGGAAGATTTGCTTTAACAACCATGTATTTATGGCCTTTCCGAAGAAGATTAAGCCACACTGATGGGTTCATAAAAATAGCAGGCTGAAGTAATGTATGCTGAGGCTGTAAAATATTTTTTTTTAAATTAGTAGTTAAAAAAATCCAGTCCTGATAACAGCACTGCAAGTGCAGAAAATTACTGTTGTGTCAGATTTCCGTGGAAGGGATAGCTGTAAGTAACACCAAGGGGGTTGTTTCGATCGTTTGCACCCCGGTAAATGCAGCTGGTGGTTTTCTCCCTGGGCAGCAGCACTGAAAATTAGCCAGATGGGGAAAATAGATGGGAGGTTTAAGAGAGCGATTTTTGTTGCATTTAAAGCGTGCAGTTGGGTTTAATTGGGGTTATTTACAGTTCATATCTGCTGCAAACCTGTCCTCTTTCCCCACTGGGTGAAATTTTTGTTTGGATGGGGTGATGGCCATCAAAGGACAGTGCGCAGGGCCACAGATGTTCGAGATCTGGGTTACCTGAGAGCTTTGTTCAGTATTTGTTCCCTGTGGGAGGCGACTGTACAGCAAAAAAAAAAAAAATTCTGGTAGTTCCCAGTGCCGACAGGTGAAATAACGGGTAGCTGTGCTTACAGGTACCGCGTGGTGGAAATCCGTGATTGCGTTGGGTGTAGTCGGGCACCTGCTCGTGGTGGATGCTGGTTAGTGGGGTACAGAGGGAGCAGCACAGCCTGTCTGCAGAGGGGTCCCAGAGTCTGTTCTGGCATTCCCACCAGGGCTGGTCCCGGTTTTTCATTTCTGGAATGGCGATGAGGAGATGCTATGAACGCGCTGGCCCCCATCCTCCGATTCCTGCTGCCTTGCTAATCCTTACACCGGCTGCGGGGGTGGGTGGAACCCTGCCTTCCTGTCTCGGGTTGCCCCCTGTTCTCCTGCATCAGCTCTGCGGCTGGATGTGAGGGTTGAACTGAAGCAGTTCGGGCTCAGCCACGTGTTCCTTTCTGTTCCTTGCTCTGGGAAATGACCCAGTCTGCGGAGAGCTGTGTCTACAGCTGCCTGCGGTTCCCCTTCCCGCAGCGCTGGGCGGATGGAGCTTCTCATCGTTCACCAAAGGAGAGAGCGATGACTTGCTTTGGCACGTACCCACCCTCAATTCTGGCCCCAGCAAGTCTTCTGGAAAGGTGGTTCTGCTGGAGCTCACTGGGAAAGGAAACGAGAGGATTCCTGCCAGCCTCTGCCGTTCCCCTGCCCTTCTGGGAGGCTGCACGGCCGCGGCTGCACTCCGCTTGTTCGCTCTCTGGGCTCCGTGTTCCCCACACACCTGCTGTTGCGCAGGAATCCTCCGGCATGAGCCTGGTGCTGGCGGCCGTGTTCCCCCAAGCTGCCTGATGCTGGGAGTTGGGTTGCTGCTTAATTTAAGCAGAACCTGTAATAACTGCTTAGGCAGGTAACAGGTCCCGCTTCCTCTGTTCTCCACCCAATTTGCGAGCAGAAGGAAGTCAGGAACCTTCCCCACCCCACGCCGCCCAGTGTGACCCTGTACCCCTGGGGAGACTGGAGGCTGAAGGAGCTGTTGATGGTGGAAATGTTCCGTTCTCTCAAATGGTTTGTAACGTACAGCGTGACTCGAATCGGTTCTTCAGCTGCTGAGGCAGGCTGGGTGCTTTCTGAAGAGTGTTTGGGGTCCCAGCTCCTGTGGAAGTTTCCGTTCTTTGACTTCATTCCCAAACCATGGAAAGCCTCCAGAGAGACACAGCGAGCCCCGATTTTATTACAGAGGTGCTTAAAGGGAATTCCTGCAAACTCTATCTTGGACATTCTCTGCAAATAACTCCCAGGAATATGCAAGGATATGTGCAATTTCTACTGAACAAAATAATGGATTAGTATTTGGAAATACTATTTGTTGGTACATTGCTTTAGGCTTAACGTTGGATGAAGGACACGAATAGCTGTGGGCTCTCGGTGAGGTGGAAGGTTTGAATCTGAAACGTGGGCTCAAGTATCAACAAGTAAGTAGTGATTTCGATGAACCAGTAAATCCAGAAAATTAAATACAATTAACATTCCCCCCATATAACCTCCTGTGTCTGTTATGTAGATAAAACCTCAGGCTGTAGTCGGATGCTGTTGTTAACTACATCAGCACAGAGAGGTATGTGACAGGTTTTCTAGATTTATTTTTTTTGTCATTCAAGAGTAATAGTTTCTCTCTGACCATTTCCTACCAATTTTGTTTTCTTCCTCATGGAAACCCGTGCCTGTCTCCGGGTCTGCTGGCCATCTGTAATACCATAATAAAGGCGTTTTACTTACAAAGCTGGAGCAGGTCGTTTAATCCTCACAGCTGTCACCTCTCGGTCACTGTCATCTTGCTCGAGCTTGTCCTCTGCTTCCCCATAGCCGCTGTCCTCTGCATCCAGGCTGTCGTCGCCACCCTTCAGCAGCAGTTCTTCCTTAGCCGCCTCTTTGTCCTGTTCCATCTGCTTCCAGCCCTTGGTCAGCTCTGATACCACGTTTGAACACTTTCTTCTTATGGTTGGAGATAATTTACCACCAAGGATTTTGTCGATAGCACTCGATTCCTCTCTGAGCTTGGCCACCTCTGAGCCGTTGTTGTCGTATCTTCCACTGAGGAGGCTCACGTCGCCTCCTCGCTCGTAGGCTTTGCTCACAACTGTTTTGGTCACCTCTTTGCTTTTAATGCTGAGCTTCTTCAGGGCTTCCTCTGATTCTCTTGCATTTTTTTCAGCGTCTCTTATCGTCCCCGATTCCTTTGCTGAGGACTCTCCGTCATCTTTTCCTTGGTCCTTCTTGACCGGTGGCATTGGCCATTTCTCCAAGGGTCTGTCTTGTCCAGGCTGAGCTGATGAGTCTCCTGCAGGGGGGACCCATCCAGGGGGCTCTTGGGCTTGCTTGACGTGGTGGTCGGACGCCCACTGCTGCCAGCCGCGAGCCAAGCTGAAGACAAGGCTGGCCATGCGGATCTTGTGGACAGCCCTCTTCGCAGGAGCGCTGCTCGGCTGTTCTCCAGGAGCCGTGCTGTTCTCCATGTCCGCTGCCATGCCGGCTTCTCCTCCTGTGCTGAGCACCTTCTCAATGAACGTCCCCGAGCGGATAACGTCCTGCGAAGAGCGCTGCGGAGATTTAAATAGAAGCAGGAGCAGTGCGTGCCCGTGGAAAATATGTGAAGCACTTCTCGCAGAGATAGAGTATCCCCGCGGTTACAAAGGTCTTTTTTTAAAACGCGGGGTTGCGTTTCATCGGGGCGGATGAATGATGCATGATGCAAACGGGGTGACACAGACCTGCGCTGGAAATAGCGGGAAGTTAGCGGCTCCTCTTGTCCCTTCCCTCTGCTCTCGGTTTGTTGGCAAGGGTGTTGTTTTTCTGGAAGAGCAGAACTTGGGTTAGAGGTACTGAACAGAGTGTCTGAAACCGCTAAATGTGAAGTGCCAGCAGCTGGTGACAGCCGTGGCCGGAGCAGCCACCCATCACCGTCCCAGGTGAACAGCCCCCTCGTCGTGGGGTGTGCGGCCAGAGCCGGCGATGAACGAGAAACTTTCAGATGTGTTTTCTGAAAAGGTGCTGGGGGGTTTCTTCTCACTGCTCATATGTCCGAGGAAACCCAGGTGTATTAATTTTTTAAAGGTATTTATGTGCTCTGTATCCACTCATTATCTATTAATGTCCATCCATTCAGGTCGTACCCAGAGGGGGTCTGGGAACACTGTCGTGGTTGGTGCCAGCGCCAAGGATAAGGGAATCGTTATCTCCAGTCTGGGGGTGAAGATAAGAAGTCTGACTTGATCAGGTGGGTGAATGATCTCCTGATTTTAGGATTTTGAAAAAATAGAGTACAGCCTATTTAATTCCTGACTGCTTTTCAGGGACGTTGTGTATAAACCCGGGTGTTTGTTATTTACGGTGTAATTCTGTTCAGCAGGTACAGTATAAAAAAAATCAAATTTCCTAGGGAAACCTGTGATTTCTTTATTCCAGAGGACTTTCTGGAGTACGTTCATCTCTGAATTTGTAAAATTGTTTAGTGAATTGATCCATCCCTCGTTACATAACAACAGACAGACACAGTCCTGTGCTATCCTATACCTTCGTGTAACGTTTCCTAAATAGGAACGGAACATGGCATTGCCCTTCCCATCCGTCATACCGTGCAGCTTCCAGGGTGACCTGTGGCACTTGCCATGTGCCGCTGAGCCTCAGGGAGTTGTGTTGGCTTTGCTGATGTTACATCAGAGATAAATCTGGACTCTCGATACTCTGCCTCTTCTCCCTGTGAAAGGCTGGGCTGTTTGAAGTAGGCTGGCTCCTATCTAGCTCTTGTTTAATAATATAAAGCTGTATCATACCTCTGACTTCTGGGCAGAATTCCTCATTAATCCATGGCGTCATTTCCTCTTCAAAACCGATGACATCACGTACGTTAGTGTTTCATTTGGTGTTTGCTCATGCTGTTATTTTAGAAAGAAATGTGTCACCTCGGCGTACTGTACAATCTCGGCTATCACCCGCTGCAGCGTGACTCTGAAACGACGTTGGGAGGTGAAGCAATGCAACTCCACCAAGGAGCGTGTGCTCCCGGACACCTGGTTTGGTGGCTTTCTAAGGCTCTTCGGGAATGGGAGCTGCTTGTGTTTAAGAAGGACCCATGCGCAGGGATGCAGGGTGGTGCACACTCCCTAGTACACAGGAACATGCAAGCGAAAGAGGAGAATAATGCACTTAAAGAGGATGACACCAGCTCGTTATATCATCCCCTAAAATTTCTTGAGGATCAGGGTGGCCGAGGCTTCAGGAATTAGCTGAAAGCTAAATACAGAGGGCAGGAGTCCAGCGAAACTTCGGTGAAAAGATTGTGGAAGAATAATCATGGAGTGTAAGACCGACAGGGACCCGTCCCAAGGCAGGATCAGCTCTGCCTGCGCCTCTCCAGGTTCCTGTTTTACCTGCCCTTACAGACGGCCAGGAGCAGATAGTCCCACTCTGCCTGGACAAGCTATCCCAGGGGTCAGCTGCCTTCAATGAGGCTTTTCCTGAGGTCTGGCCCCCGCCTCTGCCACCACCAAGAACAGACAAACCCCACCCTTTCCCAGGCAGCCTTTCTCTGCTGTCTCCTGCCCCGGTCCTCAACATGACCTCGCTTCTTCACCACTTTTTGGGAGTTGTCGTGATCCCTGATGACGCTTTTGCCAGCTTCTGGATTCCCTGCACTGGGTCCTCGTCTTTCTTCAGTGCCCAAACTGGGGATGGTATTCCGGTTTAGGCTTGCCCATGCTGATTAAAAGGAACAGACGTCTTGTGCGTTGTGCTCCTGGCTCATATCTTGTGATCTCCAAAGTTTCCAAAGACTTCTCTGCTAGATGGCCATCTGTGTTCACTGTTCCTTCGTATGTGACCCCCTTGGTTGTTATTAAATTATGTTCTGATTTGTTCAGGAACCTGTCTCAATTTGTCGTGATTAATTTGATTTTTAATCCCCGTTCCAGTGTTCTTGTAACTCAATTCATGTTTCATAAACGCGCTGTTTATTGCACTTCTGGAAACACAAGTGAAAACAGCGGGTAAGTGTAAAGTAGACCTAGTTAACAGGCACGTTTGCTTTGACGGAGAGCTATCAGTGTCAATTTTCACGTGGATTAATACTATTCCAATGAATTTTGCATATGAGAAAAAAACTCAAAACGTGACCGATACCAAGACCCAGAGCATCTGCTGGACTTACCCATCTCTGGGGGCTGGAGCAGATGACCTCTGGAGGTTCCAGCCGCAACCGTTCTGTAATTGTGATCTTCCAAAGGCTGCTGCTTTGCTGGGTTTAGTTTAATGTCATTTGTCAAATCAAAATTGCTTGGAAGTGTCCTTGCTACCAAGGCCTCTGCTCAGCTCATTACAGGAATTGCTGTCGGGGTTCTCGGGCACCTTTACCCTCGTGCGATCTTTGCAAGTAGTTGCATTGGAGTTTACGGGGCTAAACAAGAACCAGATTCCTGGGGAGTGTTTGGGAATGACAGCACGCTTCAAAGAACTTCCTCATCAAGAGACTCCTTTTTTCTGATGGCCTTGACCTTGGTGGTCTGCTCGTGTCACACAGGCTTAGTGCTTCGATAGTTCAGATAAATGGCAAAGGAAAGTCACAGCCTAATGGAAGCCACCGAGTTTACGGTTCCAAACTGCTATGAAAGCCACGCTGCACGGCAGTATGTTATCTAAATGTTTAGCTGAAGACGGTCACGGTTTCAGGCTGAAGTTGTAACGTCACAGAGTTGTCCAAGGTGCCGGTGAAATTTCGATGTAATTCCTCCTCTCAGGATAACCAAATCCGTGATGTGTAATTTTAGGTGCACAATGATGTTGCCTTGAGAGTGCTGAATGGTGTCTTATTTTATACGGTGATGCTGCCAGAAAGAAGTGAATCGTAAGGAAAGTATAAATAACGTCTGAGTCACCCTTTGAGGGTTGCTGACTTCACAGATGCAGTAAGACTGGAATTGATCACGATTTTTAATCCGTGTTCTTAGTGGCAAACCAGGCCAAGGCTCCACCTGCACTGCCGTGCCTCATCTCCCTGCCGGCACCGCTCACAGCCCCCCGCCAGCCCCTGGGGCGAGGAGATGCTCTGGGCTGGTGCGCCTGGAGCACATTTCCCTGTGTCTCCCGCTCCTCCCACCGATGCCCCGCAAGCCTTGGGGAGGGTGACTGTCCCAGACCTTCAGCCGTTCAAACCCTGTGCGTGAAGTCAGAGTTGAGGGACAATTTATTGGTATGTAGGAGGAGAAGCAGCTGGAGATGGTAAATAGATGGCTGGGCTTGAAGCTCGTGTTGATAGATGCAAACTCCCTTTTCCTTGCCCCTGGCTGCTGCGCAGTTCTGGGATTCAATCTCTTTGACATCCTGAGACAAGCCTGCTCGTGTTCCTAGGACCTTGGTGCTGCTTTTGCATTGCTGGGTTTCACTTAATACCTCTGATTTCCTGAATCCAGCGTCACGAAGGGCCAGCTGACAGGTTGCCAGCGTCAGTGTTAAAGCTGGGATTTGTTTTGTTGTGTGTTCACCCCCCCGATGGATTGTTCGCTGTACAGTTACACACTATTTTAAAATCCTTTTACTTTCTCATTCTGTGGAATATTAACAGTCTCTGAGAGACCACTTTCTATTATTTTTTCTTTTTCTTTTTTTTTTTTTTTTAGGGTGCTTTATTTTAGAACTGTGTCTTCCATCCATTGCTTTACCTTGTCAGACACTGATATAAATTATTAAATGTTTTTAAAATGTTTTAAAACAAGGAATTTAATTTCCAACCAATTTTAAGTGTATGGAAGATGCTGTCTTCCTCCTCGGAGCCAGTGGTGAGTAATGAAAACAAGCTGTGCTTCATGGGAAAGTGTAACCAGCTGCCATCACCAGGAGGAACCTGGGGACCAAATGTTCTTTTCATCCAGAGGCTGGTCAGGTACGTTTTGTCAGAACATCAAACCTGGGCAAAGTGTCAGGGTTCTGGATTTCCTTCTTTTCAGAGTTCGGGCCAAGCATATAACTGCTGACAATAGCAGTGAGCAACGGTGTCTCGCGCTGGGCGCAGTCCAGGGCTCTGGGCTCTAGGAAAGGGACCGACCCCGAGCCTTGGGGCTGCTCCTCTGCAGCCGTTAGCAGAAAGGAGTCGACCCGTTCCTTGGTGCAGTTCCTGTGTTTGCATCCTATATCTACCCCCAGTCATTTTTGCTGAGTACTGAGTAACCTATGCCTGTGTCGTTAAAAAGGAATCTTGACCCTGCATTTGATTTTCTGTCATTTCAGAATACGACTGGATGAGAGAGAGGGGTTTATCGGTGACCTGTCGTGACAGCTCTGCTTCATGAAGAAAATAATCCAACAAACTGCCGGGAAACCCTGGTCAGAAGCAGGGTTGAAGGACCCTTGGCTGTGGTGGGGTAGCGTGGGGAGAGGGAAGACCCCCAGCCAGCAGCAGCTACAGCTGACGAGCTCCTCGGGCTCCGGGTGAGCCGGATGGGGATGCAAGCCAGCCAGTAAGAGAAACATCTCTGCAGAACCTGAGCTGGCTGAAGAGGAGAATTCAGCACGGCTTTCCACCGCCGTCCGGGGGAGAGGAGACCTGGCTGTCAGAGCTGAGAGAGACCCAACTCGGGCTGCAGCCGTGCATCCCTGCATCTTCCAGCTCCTGAGCAAACCCTGCTGCTGAAGCTGCTGAAGCCACAAAACTCTTCACTGCTTGAATATTTCACTCCTCTAAAGTTGTCCTCACTTTACAGAGAAAATAAAGATTAGGATGTAGAGCCCTAAAACGCTTTGGCACTCTCTTCCTACTAGTGCAATAGTGCCCATTGCTTCCCTGGGGGTTAGGTACCTTCATGGAGTCTGCACAGGTCAGTCCCATTCCTACAGGAAAAGAAAGCAGCGGGAAGCTCAGATGCTTTTAGTCCCGTTGTACCTCCAGGCATAAATGTATCTGTTATCTGAGTATCTGTAGGCGCTGAACAGAAACGAGGAACAAGCAGTAATGAAGCAATTTCATTTAGAAGCGTAAGCAAACATTTGCAGGAAAACATTTGCATTAGGCTTTCACTTCAGTTTCTTAAGATCATGGAAACACGATAGCCTTTAGGAGACTCCTACAAATATGTTGCTGTTCAGGTTTGCATAGATCGTATCTCTGTCAGGGAATGATTATGTTTTTCTAATAAGAAAAAGATAAATAATATAAATAAGTAATTTATAAATAAATAATATAATAAAAAATAGTAGGAGCAATTTAATTTTGTGGTCCCGACTTGCTGACGTATCTTAGTTTACAGTTTACCAAGAAATAGTTTTGTGGCTTTGAGAATGTGACATTATGGGCTGCCACTGGAACCCGTCCCTGGGCAAAACGTTGGGGATGAGGGGTTTACAGTCTTCACATGCCGTTGCAATGCGAGAGGGATGGGAGCCATACCGGAGGAGGAGAACCTGAAACCAGACACGTAGATGTAACATGATAGATGATAAATATATTTTAAACATCTACAAGAAAGAATATCAAGTTAAAAAAAAAAACAACCCACACAGGGGGGGTTTATATAGACAAAAGCTGTTAGAAAACCAGAGGTAAGAGGTATCAAATCACCGTTTCCAGGTATTCAGGAGGCAGTGTTCCCACGCATTAAGGATTTCAGGTTTTTTCTGTTTGAATTACCTGCGTGTTTATTTATTTATCTATTTATTTATTTCTATTATTTATTATTATCTTTCTCAGATTTCAAGGTGACAAATGTGAGAGAAAAAAAAGAATTTTCACAATTTTCCCAAAAATTTGCCTTTCAGAGACAGTGTCTTCTGGACGGAGCAGAACTGAATGAATCCCTTGGTAAGTATTTACTTTGTCATTGCTTTGTCTGAAGTGCATTTACTTCCAGGTACTATTGGGAGTGCATCACTTGGTTCTCCTGTCGTCCAGTTTTGTCCGAAATCTGACAATTTGGAGTGTAAAACATGCACAGTTGTGCTTCTGATCCATCTAGTAAACCTAGCACAGGGTTTTGAAATAGGATTGAAAATTTGCATTTAACTTCTAACAGAGTTGCCAACTGTTGTCATTACTTCGTAAGTCTTGCAACTTTAAAAATGTTTCAGCTTCTGAAACCAGGATTTGAGGAGGGAGGATAAAACAGGCTGGGTGTTCTAGGAAACGTGTTCCAAGCTCTTCAAACACAGAAAAACCTACACAGAGGGAGAAAAATGTAAAGAAAAAGAGAGCTTGTAGATAAAATAAATCCAGTATTTCATCATTTGCTTTCGAGTGTTGTGATTCAGGGTGGGGCTCGGTATATTTTCAGAGTTTTATTTGGTGATATTCACCGAGGGAAACGCTTTGCATTGGGCGAACGCTGCGATTCTTTTAGATGTATCCATGAGCTGAAGCAATTGGCGTGTTTGCGATGCCTCGGTCCCAGCCATACTCTGCTCCGTCGTTATTCCGCATGCTGAACGGTTCTGACCCAAAGGATCGTTTGGAACAAGCGACATTACAGCCCAGGTCTGGAGGTCTCCGTGGCAGGAAGCAGAGATCCTCTGGACCAGCTCGTGGTGGTGTTCCTGGGAGCACAGGGTGATCCCGGGGTACCGAGGCTGTGATTCTTGACCTTTGGGGAATGCAAACGAAGCCTCCGGAGTGCCGTCGGGTCTGCCCGCTCCCCCCCATGGCATTCCCCTGCACCGGGCAGCACATACCGTTATTTATTAGCCCACCGAGGGCTCTGACAGCATGCAGCTGTGTTGTTGTGGGCAGGGCAGACCCCTCACCCCGCTGGTCTCTGGCGGAGCGACGGTCCTGTGGCCGGCGCGGCTCTGCGGAGTTGCTGGCGTGAGCCCGGCTGACATTTGGTGTCAAGAAGTGAGTGATGGGAGCTGCCGGGAGAGCAGGTGGTATTTACACTGTCCTGGGGGTATTTCCATGGCTCGTGACCGGGCGTCCGTTGCCAGGGAGGTTAGAGTTGATTCCCTTTCGGGGTTAGTTTCCATCAAAAACATGTTAGATTAAATGACATATCCACGTCATTCTTAAACTGCTCTTCGGACGCCTGCCTTATCTCTTGCATTAGGTGAGGGTAATTAATTGGTTGTGATTAACATGTGAAATTCTTTGCAAGAAGGAGATGAGAGCAGAGGAGTGGGATATTGAGGAGTGCGCCCCATGGGCATGATTCAGAGCTGCAGTATGGGAGCAAGCCATGCTTTCCTCTGGGACACAAGGACACCTAAGCCCTGGTGGCACCAGCTGAAGTGGAATTAACTGTGCTGGGAGCAGGTCACAAGTCCGGCAGCTCCATCTTCTCACCGGCTTGGTGTGCTAATTGTGTGGCTTCCTCGTGCGCTGCTTAAGCACATGGACAAGTATGCTGAGTAATCCGGGGGATGGTTCAGTGATTTAAAATATAGATCAGTGTATGAACAGAGATCTGGAGGGAAAAATCCACTCCCCACCCCCTTGTCTTGACCGAGCCAAGACAACGTCCTTGTCAAGTGGTGTCAGCCGTTGAGCACAGAAAATCGGGGGAAGTGGTGAATTCTCAAGAGTGACTTTTGAAATGTGTGCCTGGTTGGCTTGAGATGGTTTGCTTCTTGGGCAGGTAAACTGTTTCTAGCTCTCACGGGACTGGACGGTTCTTGCTCATTGCCTACATCCCGCGTTGGGTATCTCAGGAGATGGGTAGGACTGACCGATAACAAATCCAGGGTAATTTAACAGTCCCAGAATGCAACCGCAGCTTTTCTGGCCCTTTTCTTAAAATAAATAGAACGGACAAGCACGTGTTATGTTATGAGTGCTGTGGTGCTCACATCTCTTGACTGGGTATGGCAACTCTGGGGCTGCTGCCTTCACCCTTCCTTTCCTATGGAGCCTGTTAAGGTTTGTGGCAGAGGCCAGTGGGTCTCTCCCTGAGGGCTTAACGGCTTTTCCGATATAGTATCAATAGCAGAAACTGAAATCAGATGTAAGTAAATAATCTGTTTTTGCTTTTTTCTTAGCCAGATGATTGCCAGTGAATATTATTGCTGCAGTGTATCAATGCTGGTCTTTATTTCTCTCTTGGTATTTCTCTTCACGTTGTGATTTATAAAGTTCCAGCTTTCCCAGGAAAGGCAGAGAGAGTGACTGGGGGATTTTGAAAGGTAGGAGAGAGGTAACAAAGATAAAAGACACTTTGAAACCCACTGGGAATCACAGGAGAAGCATTTCAGTGAGTGAATCCAGAGGCAGATCAGCTTTAGGAAAGTGCCCTTCCACCGGTGGCTTTGAAGTGTTTGAGAATAACAATGGCAACGGTTTCACAGGTACTTTGGTGACACTGAAAATCAGAGGAGCATCAACGTGTCACAAGTTGTTTTCAGAGGTGTCTTTGGACACCTTCCCACTCCAGCTTTCTTGGTCTGTCTTGGCTGTCGTGATTAATCCTGAGCGTTCGCCATAGCACAGTTACGCGTATAGCTCTAGGAAGACTCTAATCGTTCAACAAAGTGAAGCTCTTGATGCAAGGTTGCTCAAACACTTCTGTAGTGAAAATGCTCTGGCTTCATTTGGACAGAATTTGTAAGCAGCAGGTGCACCCCTGGTTCTGCTTTGGGAGGTTTGCATCCTCTGGGACTCCGGGACAGAAGCAGCAGCAAGGGTCATTTTGCCTGTTTTCGCTTTAACCACGACACCGGGGGTTGCAGAAGAAATAATGATGGAGTTTAAACACCAGCATTGATCCAGAGCTCTTACTGGACAAAGCCAGCCAGAAAAGTCCTCCCATCGATGAGTCGTGTGGGTCACTTCTGTGCAGGCGTGGAGCTGTGACCTCCCTCCTTTCCCACGCTGGCCCTGTGCTGCCTGTTCCTTCTCGTGCTCGATGGGTTCCTCGGACAGCTCGCTCTTCTCTAACCTTCCCCGCCTTCTGGGCACGGGCATTTTCATAGTCTAGTCAGGATGAGTTCATATAACTACACGATTGCACTAAATCTCAGGCATCACTTTCAATCCTTTTCATCATTTTATTTTTTCTTGCTGAAATTCTGGATAGCAAATGAATTCCCAGGTCTTTGTATGATGCTCTCTCTCCTCCATTTGTATTATTAGAGCGTTACAGCATGGCAAAAGAATAGATAATCCCTACTCAGTGTGGCTGTCCTTAAAAAAAGATGCTGACCTCCAAGCCAATGTCAATAGATCACTTATGGAAATAAACAAATTACTGCTGGAGTCAGGCTTGTCCCAAATTCTTCTGTGAGTGAGGAGTTGGACGTAATTGAGGGACCAAGAGTCATGAGGTTAATGGGGTCGGGCTGCCGGGGGCTGGCAGTAGGGTTTGACTATAACATGAAAGGCTCAGCTCTGATCCCGACTGGCACGTTCGCTTCGCAGCAATACCATCCCGGCACCGATCTGCTCAGAAACCTGAAACTGCCTTCCGTGAGCCGTCATCTCGCTCCGTGACACCGTCGGAAGACGTATGTTCCCCTGCACGTGAAACCACTTAGAGCAGCTCCCTCCGTGGTTTTTGTAACTGTGTTTGTTAAGGAGGAAGATTGAATAACGGAGCTTCTCCTTTTGGAAATGATCAAAAGATTGTCAAAACCATGGTTGAGAACTCTTATTAACTTTCCACTCAGCTGTCCATCAACCAGCCCTCTCTGACCGGTGTAAAATGCCGTGTATCCGCTGCACATCAGGAAGAGCTCTTATCCAGGCAATAGCTCTTATCTGAAATAGGAGAACGATGTCCTTCCTGCTGCTGAATGTTTTATGAGAGCTGACCAGTACCAGGATATACAGCAGCCGTGAACATTTTTTTTATTGATGATGTTCTCAGGATAGCGAGTGGTAAGAAACCTCAGATAACAAACGAACAAAAAAAGTATAATGGCTAGTTGTGAAACACTTGGTGCATAGTGCATTGAAGGAGAAGGGGGTTCTGTGGGAGGTGGGCAGAGTTCTTGGGCTGGGATGGACGCACTGGGGAGCAGAGCTGCAGGGGCACACGCTGGTTACTTCTGCAGAGTAGTACTCCTGACCCTGCGCGTGGCTATGCGACTTCAACAAAAGCAGCTTTTCTGCATGCCACAAACTGGTTTTGAAGTTTACTAGAAAATTATCTATGGAGCACTTTCTTTATCGGAATATATAGTTATATCAAAATCAAATGCTGCTTAAAAATAGTTACGTTTCAGCAAAATTCTGGCGGAACATCAGGAATTTTCCAAACTGCATCTTTTGCTGCCTCATGAGAAAGATCCTGCCCTTGACCTTACTGCCTGAAGCCCAAAGATTTTGTAAGGAAAAGCTGAAAACAGTTTAAAAAACCTCATCACGTTGCCCTTCCAGAGCTTGGAAAAGAAAAATGTTAAATTTCATGTTTCAGTGTTTACTGTATGTAATATTAAATGTAACCTCGTACTGTAAACCTTATCTCTGCAGTGATAAAAAATCAAATGCTTCTTCCTTTTTTTTTTTTTTTTGGGAAAAAAATAATTCAGTACTTCTGCCTCCTCCATTGATTTTTTCATTTTGGAAGGAAAGCAGAATTTTTTTTTTGCTACATCTAAAATGGGAAATCACGTATTTTCTCCCTGTATCTCCTCAAGTCTCCCAGGTGTTCTTTGTGAGCACTGCCAGCTGCTGGACTCCGTTGCTGCAGTGTTTGGAAGATGTCTTGTGTCTTTTCCCAGTCTCCTTGGCTGGAGAGGGTTTGTCTTCACCAGCCTTGAACCAGCCTTAGGGTAATTTAAAGCCAACAATGCAGTGTGTATTAGTGCTGTAACAGGTAATTTAGGTTTTACAAAGTGCTATGGTCGCGCTTTATGTTGATTTTTAATTGTTTTATTGGACTTGCTCGCTCCCTCTTTGCTGTTCGTTGGCATTTGCGTTTGGTGCAGTGCTTCTCTGGGCTGTTCGGCAGGACTCCTTTGAACAGAACTGGGGATAGCCTAAAAAGTGCATAAAGACAATCAGCACCAGAGATGAGGGATTTTACTTTCGGCTTGTTTAAATAGAGCCTTGGGCTTAAAATCTACAATCAAATACTTTAAACTAGATTGCAAATGTTAAGCATCAATGCATCTCTGAATTGCATTTCCCTCCAAACTGGTCCTAAAGTCTTCCAAACGCACAAAGCATTTTTAAAAAAGAAACACCATGTGGGATGGGATGTGATGAAAGACTATCCTAACGGCAGCTTGACCCAAACCTTGTCACTCTGTTCCATGATCTTTGACCAATGTGAGAACTGCTGTCACGTTTGATTAAAGTAAGCGCCACGTCATCCAGGGAGAACTTTCCTGTTCCTCCTGCTCATCCATCATAGTGGGGCCAGCGCTGCGGAAATGCCACCCGTCGCTGCTGTGGGGTATCGAACCTCCCAGCTCCTCACCAGTCGCACAGAAAATGCTGAGATTGTTACAGGTCTCTCTAATTGAAGGTAACACCTTCAACATGGATCCAGGTCATGACAAGGAATGGAAATAATTTCAGAGTCGGTGATGGATGGTCCCCTGTTGGTAATAGATGCTGGGCAGGAACTGGTCCTCGGTTCTTAGACCTCTCTGCAGACCCCAGAAAAACAGCAGGGCCTTGAGAAGGGCACTAAAATCTGATAGATTCTTCTTGGGGGTCCCCAAAGGTTAGGAAAGGAATGTCTGCCACTAGACCTTGTCTTCTTCTGATGGCCACGTTCTGTAAATCTTTTTTTTTTTTGTTCCACAAGTCCATCAAAACTTGTAGGAAGCTGTGAGGGGAACAGACGAGGGCAGTGGCTGGGTGGCAGCTCTGGAGGCTGTGAAAGCCATGGCTGAGGTCAGCTGTCGTGTCACTGTTCCATCTCTCCTCCTGCAGCTGCTTATCGCCATTTACTGGGGAAGGCAACACGTGAAGGGTCCTTAAACAGGACAAGTCTCCTTCTCAGCATTAGTAACACAAGTTTTCTACTGCTTGTCTTCCAAGCTGATGGACACAACATTGTACTCAAGCTTATGTGCTTATTTAGGAGATGACATTAATGGGCATACAGCAAAACAGATTTAGGAAGCTTCAGCCAGCAGAAGGCACCGCTGCACGGCTTACCAATGCTGAATGTTTTTAGGAGCACCTCAGATCTCCCCTGTTTCTCCACGGTGGCTTTCCATAGAAAGAGGTCTGACTGGAGACCTTGTTCTTCTCTTGGAAACAGTAAAATGTTTTGGTTTTTGTTGTTTTTTTTTTTTTTTAATGATTGCATGAATCTCTAAGACGAAGATAATCCCTGAAGATATCATTTCCCTGGTACAAGGAAACCCTCTGTTGTAGGAATGATGCCTGGGAAGCAGAGGACTTTCCTGGGGCTCTTCCATCTGTGAAAGAAATTTCCACGAGAGCAAAGGACGAGTCTCATCACCTTCCTCCGCAAATGCCTGGTCATGTATTGCTGCTCCACATACAGCGCCTGCTGGCCTCAACCACTTCTCGAAGCGACTCAGAGCAGCCTTTAACGTTTAAAAGGCCCAGGTCGTGCAGCATGGTCAGTTTGATGGAGCAATCTCAGTCGATAGTGATTTGCAAGAAAGGGCAGAACTTGGCCAACGAGCAATCACCCAGGGCTGTTAGAAACAGAAGTGGAAAGCTGCTCCGCGTCTCTCCTAGAAGAGGCATCACTGGTCGTTTTGCTGGAGGCAGAGGATGATTTCAGACCGTGTTGTGACGGTGAAACTGGCCCCCGGGCAGAGGTGGGCACAGCCCTGCTACCGTAGCTGCTGCTCTCCCGTTTTCAGCCACGGGAGCTGGTGCCTGAACAAGCTGCTGTTGCTTCTCTGGCAGCGCCACGTAACTCAGCGCTGGGAGCACCGGCTGCCGCCGTTCTCGTCCTGAAGTTCCCTTAAGGCTGCAGAATTGAGAACCGAGGGTTTCACATCAACAGCGAGGTCGAATCCTAGCTGGTATCACCCAAAAGGCTTCTCAGCCACAGACCGATCCTTAGAACCGCTCTTTTTATTTCTTGTAAAGACTTTTTTCTATTAGCTTCATTTTTTCCCCATAACTAGGGCTCTGATCTTTCTTTTCAGGGATCGGATTTGTTCTCCTCTAATTTTCACAGAGGGAGGGCATGTGCAGAAACAGAAACTTGTCTTGGAAGAAGCTTCAAACGATGAGCAATGAGGATCCTGCACCTTGTGCATCACTCGTTTCTTCCTCCTGACTCCCACTAAAGGTAATCGAAAATCGCTTGACAATAGTGTCACAACCATAGACTATTGCATAGGAGGTGTGAGCTGCCCCCCTCCAGCATCATCGGTAACGCTGGGCTGTTAACATGAAAATACAGAGTTTAATTTACAGACGATGGAGGGGAGCTCCTAGATAAATCTAGAGATAAACGGGCTGCGAACACAATAAATGACTCAATAAATACCTGGTGCTTTGTTGCAATTTCTGATTTTTTTTTGTTTGTTTTCAGTGGAGCTGAGCACTGTGATGGATGGACACGAATCATCTTGGATGCCACAGCTGGTACCTGATTCTTAAACAAGTCACGTTCTCCCAGTGTTGTCTGTCCAGGTAATTATTGGTGGTCTGTGGAGGAGGTGTAGGTGTTGCACCACTGCTCTGCAGTAATATTCTCCTCTTGGTATGGTTCGGACAGGAGGGGAAGGTCTAGTGGTTTGTTCAATATAAAAAACGTGATTCTATGCCAAAAGAACTTGCTCCTATCATTTGAACAGGGTTCTGCACAAATCTTCTGAGATTTTTTCACTCTTGGAAAGTATAAAATAATTTCTGAATGCTCTTAATCTGTGACTTCCCAGAAGTATTTCAGCTAGCAAGCTATGCCAGTCCTCTGATGAGAACTCAGGTAAAGGGAAGATTCATAAATTTGGGGCTGTATTTAATAGGAATGGAAAACAGTGCCACTGTGCAAATTGTGCTGAGAAGCTTTTAATCCGGCCGTGGGGTGCTTGGCACCAGCTTTGTTCCAACATTGCCTGGGAGGTGTTCCACCACGGCACAGAGAGATGTTGGTCGGGTACCGGAGCTTGTGCCGGCCGGAGAGAGCAGCAACGGCACAACTCCCCTCCCTCCCTCCATCCCGCCCGGGCTCAGTGCAGGGCCAGGGGGGTGCGCAGGGGCCACGCTGGGGCGCGGGCTGGGACCCTAAGGACCCTCACTGTGATCTCCGATGGTTAGCTGCGGTGTCCCACGAGTGGGTGCACGGGCTGTTCCAGCCCTGAACGTACATCCCGGTGTCTTCCCTTACCAAAGGCACCTGGGGACACCCCTGAAGGTGGTCACCTAGCACAGCTTGTGCGATGCTGCCTCAGCCAGCGGTGTTTGGGGAGGAAAGCGGGCAGTGTTCAGCCTCTTTGATCTCTTAGAAGCAGCCAGAAGAGTTTCTGGCACTTAGCACGAACTGCAGCAAACACATCGACTGGATGATAAAAGCAACGGCAGCAACTGCCAGCTTCAGCCTTTTGCCTCCCGCATAACAGAGAGGGATGAAAGATTTGATCTTGGAGGTTATTGATGTGTGGCTGCTGGCCGATGCTTGTGTTTCCTTCTCTCTACCAATCCTTTTAACTAACTTTTGGCAATAATTTTCCATTCCCGTTTATTTTCTCTCCCAGACGTGTTGCACAGTTTAATGTCCTCAGCTGTTGTCAGGGAAACGGAATTTTGAACCTGGCTGGTCAAGCAAATGAAGGAGCAATTATTTTTGAAATATTTCTATAAACTGGGATCAAAGATAATAACTTTTTTTTTTTTTTAAAGGCAGTGTTGGAAGCACTTTTTTGTGAGATTACTCAGCACTTCCAGTGGCAAGCCCCTGCATTATGACTCCTGCTGCTCAGCATGAGGTTTCCTCTGGGTGCCTTATTGGGGGAGTCCCAGCAAACCTGTCCCAGCTCTTTTGAAACAGAGAGCGAGCACAAAACCTTTTGGACATGTTACAATAATTCTCTCTGCGTGCAGAGCTGCCGCTCTGGTGCAGCACGCTGAAGTTCTCCAGGGAAGAAGCACCCTGGCAGGGGAGGCTTGGAAGGAGGGGAGGGATGATTTTCTCCCCTGGAGCCTGGGTCTGTATTTGGGCTGGCACCTTTCCCAGGTGAAGCTGCAGCTGTCCCTTTTGGTGGGCTCTTCCCTTCGGCCGCTCGTCGCAGGGGAGCGTGGCGGTGCAGGAGGGCATCGGGCTCCCTGGCTCCCTACGGGCGAGCCCTGGGAGAGCCCCACGTCCTCCCCTGCATCCTCTGGTACCCCTGCGAGCACAGCTTCCCTCTGCGGATGGGCCACATCACCTCCGAGCCCAGGGAGGATCAATGCAGGAGATGCAGGAGGGGAAGGGAGGGGTGGGCGTGTTAAGCTGCCCCGGGGTTGTTCCCCAGGCTCTCTGCGCAGCTCCCCTGAGCTCAGCGGGTGTTTTCAGTGCGTGGCTGGGCGCCGGCGCGCTGCTGTGCTGGCTGCACATCCGTGTCCAGGAGTAACAGGTTGTTTCCCGTCTGTAATGTTGCTATCTATAGAGCCTTCAACTCTAGCATTAAAAAAAAAAAAAATAATCAATATTGCCTTACACTTCCTATCATTGTCTCAGAGAAAGGATCCTAACACGCCCTTTAAATGAAAACAGCCTGCACAGTTTTCTCCAAGAACTTTATGGTATTTATGTTAACCTCATGAGATTTTTCTTTTTTCATCAGGGCACTGTCTGTCGATGAAAATCAGTCTGCATTCAGAACTTCATCGTACTGGTGGAGGGACTAAATTGTAGAGGTACTGGATTTTTACTACTTGGTAATGAAAAATGTTTTTGTAAAATTGAGAATAAGGGTAAAGGATATACCTGCATAGACTGTCAGTGGCTCACAGGCTGGTGTAAGGCAGCTGGTTCATGGAAACCTCCTTTCTTTCCCGGTGAATTACAGGAGTTGTGGGACAGCTTCCACCGTGCCTGGGTTACAGGGTTCACCCGGAGCCTGACGGGCTCCCCAGCAGCCTGGGAAGCCTAAAGAGAGGAGATGTGACCCCACTGCGCCCTACCCCCACTTAGTCCTCTTGTAGAACTGCTGGATGATCTTATCATACCTACTCTCTCCTAACACAGAAAATTTATCTGAAAATGACATAGAGACATATTTAGAAAAAAATAATTTTTATTTGTGTTCACAACCTGAGAATTCTGTTACTGAAATGGTTTTGTTGTTCTTTTGTTTTCCTCAGCTTTTTCTCAAGATACAACATTAGACCTACTTACATGCTTAAAGTAACTTATTTTGAGAGGCTGAGCTCCAGGTTAATAGTAAACTTCACCTTTTTGTTTGAAGCGGTTGTACTGCTGCCTTGCTATACTTCTGTATAGGAAAAAAAAAAGGCAAATAAAACTCATTAAGGATCAAAAGGCCAAACTAATTTAACTTGGAATAAGCATTTTGGGAAATAATGTGATGGATCTTCACCTGTGTGATGCCTTGCTAATACACTGCAGTTGCTGGTGGGTAGCATCACTGCTTCGTGGGGCTGAGACCCCCCTAGGGATCTTTCTCTAGAAAGAGATCCCTTGGGATCCCTTTTGTTAGTTGTTGTTACTCATTTCTACCCTTGAACGTTTCCCTGCAGGAAGTGTCACGTTTAGGATGGCTGGAGTCTGTCTTTCCTTGAACACATCCGAAACTGTCCTTTCTGTTTCTGCCCCGGTATAGACCGTATCTGTCTGTCTGGCCATTTCTAGTAATCAGTAACCAAATACTCCCAATGATGGACAGTGGATCTAGAGCTGCTGTAACTGTTAAATCCTTCCCGCCAGGCTGGTCAGGGTTTTCTTTTGGCAGACAGACATTTAAACAGAGACTTTGATGTACAAACAAGCTGTCAAAGGACAAGCTTTCACAGGTTAGCTTCCCTGGGGTAACTCTCTGTGTGTGTTTTTCAGCTCTCAGGCACTCCTCAGATGAGAAAACAAATTAATTTCCACCTGAATGGAGCAGTAAGTCACTGCCAATGAACTGTCCCACCCTGGCCAGGAGGTGACAGGCGGGGATTGCCTGGGGAGTGCAGGGGGGGCTGCGGCTGTGGGTCCCATTGCCCG
>WKFP01014368.1:1165903-1187762 GCA_011057875.1 Pterocles orientalis | reverse complement strand
GGGGGGGGGGGGGATGCTGTGGGTCCCATCACCAGGCTCCTGCTGACACCTGGTGGCCTCCCCTCGCACGGAACTCGGGTGCCGGGGAGATTTGGGTGGGAAAAGTGGGCTCGCTAGCCCACGCTAGCCCTGTTGTTTTCCTGCTGCTGTCGCTGCGTTGCTGGTTTGTGAACTTTTAGAGGAGATTAACGTGTTTGGAACAGTTATTTATTGGGCTGAGCCTGCGTTGTTCCACGTGCATGGGGTACGAGTACACGATACCTCTCCTCACACCTGGGAGGACCATAAGTATGATATTTCAGTGCTTCAGCACTTCTTCTAGGTTCTGTCTAAAGAGGAGCAGAACACGCTGGTGGCGATGGAGCGGAGATCCACACTCTCAACACCAGCCGGGAGCCTGGCTTGCTGCAGCAAGGCATCCTGCTTACCTCCTTCAGCCTGTTCGAGGAGGCAGGAGCATCAGCAGAGCAGAGCAGTGCTGGCGATTTGGCATAACTTACAGCAGGTAATTGCAAACCATTAATTATTAGATCTACTTCCGAGTTTCTGATTTTACAGAGGCACTCAGTGCAATGCTGGGATTCAGGATTTGTTTTCTAGCAAGCCTGAGTTACGCAAAGAACCTGATTCTCTGTTGCCTTGCCTGAGATGCGCTCGCTCGTTCAGTGTGCTGAAACAAACACAAAATGCAAACCTTGCACTTCTCTAAATGACGGTGCAGCCAGGGCAGTAGGAGACACGGTCCGAAAGTTGGAGTGCACGGTTACGTGTTCTTACCTGTATGTGAATCGAAACAAGAGTGGTTTTTTCCTTTTACATGGCAGGTTCAAGCCTCAAAACCTGTGCATGTGGTTACTTGCTGTAATTAGACAAAGGAGTATTCAGTGAAATCGTGCAGCTCCTCAGAACCCACGCTGTGCCCTGTGCGATGCTGCTCTGGGAGTGAACAATGGCCAGAGTCGCACCGTTGGTCCCTAGTTGGGCTGTTCCTGGGTTGCGGAGGCACCTGCAGTGTCGGGATGAAGGGAAATGCTGTGCAGTGTGCTGGGGAACAGCGAGCAGAAGGGAAGGAGAGCTGCCATCGTGTGTGGGGAACGGAGACTGCACTGGAGGTAGGCTAAAGTTAAGGACATTAAAAAAAATCATTATACCTTCGGAAACTCCTTAAGTAAAGATAGTTTCCATGGTAGTGACTAGTTCCATACTTTCTTTTAATTAATTTTTAACTAATGCAAATGAATGGCTGTGTCGATAAGCTGGTTTTTCTGGCTTAAGCAGTACTGCAAACTCACTGAGCAAACAGCATCTCACTGGCTCATTTCACACTCCGAGATTGTCCTAATTTACACCTGAAATTCTTGCTAGTCTTTTTGTGCAAGGGCAGGCACCTGGAATTTCATCCCGTTCACAGTACCGTTCCTTATGTCCGTCTGATGCCAGCGATCACCAGTTCTCCTTGTGTGCTGCTTTGATCTCCCTCTGGTGTTGCTTTCCAACTCTGTGCCGTCAGCAAGCCCCACAAGCATGCTGCTTTCTGTGCCAAAATCTTTCCTGAAACTCCTCCCCAAACCCAGCCTTGCGGGGCTGCACTGAAGCTCCTTTTCTTCTCCCAGCCCGATACTCCACCTTTCAACACTCCCCACAGCTGTTTTCAGACTTCCATAATTCTTGTATTGTTTCAGGTTTTTTATTGTTTATCTCTTAACGTCTCGTGCAGCTGGCTATCATATTTAGGTTGCCAAGAAAATCAGCAAAGAAAAACAGGAGCTGGATTTGGCACTGTCTGTCCTTGATGAACTCATGCATGTTGACACCTCTAATTCTTTTAATATTCAGCCTATCGAATGGTTTTTTTGGGGCAAGATAACACATTCGGACAGAAATGCAGGGGCGAGGGGGAGAAAAATGGGATCTGTCGTTCTGTGTGCTTTCTCCTTTTTGAACACGTGTATCAGACCTGCTTTTCGGTACCATCATTTGACAGATGTGTTACAGATCCTTGCTGGGTGGTGATTCCGTGTTCCCATGCCTTCAGTGCTGTATGACTGAAGCTCATGTCTTCATTTTCCAATTTGAACATAAAGACTATTTTACCCAGACTGTGAGCGTTAAATAAATATTCCAGGCTAGAACTAACAGTATTTACTGTGTCATTAGCAAATTTTCGTTACCGTGCTCAGTCTGACCTGTTATTAAAACCGCAGAGCAGCTCTCAGCACGCAGGCAAACACAAACCTGTTACCTCTGTGCATTATCCCATTTGCTAGTGTGCTCGTGCTTGTACACGTGAATCGAGGAACACTCTAATTGCAATCCTCACCACATCCCAGAAACATCCCCGCTTTTAAATGTAGAGTATGCGTAATCTGTTTCAATTCAGCTCTAGAAGCAGCTGTAGCCAGTCTATTTTCGTTTGTGGATGGCCATTAACTGCACTTGCGTGTCTCTTAGAGACTAAAGGAAATTTACTTCGACTAACCTAAATATTTGTCTTTTTGGGAAGTTTCCTCCATGGATCAGAGAAGCAGGAGCAACCTATGGCTGCAAACTCTGTCCTGAACTTCAGGTTGCTGTAACCTGTGACAATTTTTCATCTGCTTTGTTCTCCTATTGCGTGCTGTTGGAAAAAAGAGAGAGGATGAAAGAACACCAAAGTCGGCCGTACCGCAGAAACCATTATGAACGGAAATACACACAAAAAGGAAATCTTATCAAAAACAAGTGAATAAAAGTTAAAGTAGTAAATATTGAAGAATGCAAGAAGGATCTGGCAGTATCTATCAGATTGCTAGTACAGTGGCAATATGTGGGGTTGTAATTATTTGGCTGTTATTCGAAGTGATGATAACCTTGACAATTAGATCTTTCCCTCGCAGATTTTATTTTTTCCCAGAACTAAGCCCTCAATGTGCTTTAAAAAACACTTGCTTCTTAAAACTGGTAGTTGGGGAAAGGGGCAGGTAGCTCAGCAGGGCAATCTTACCGATGGTAGAAATCACCCAAGTTCCTGACCGTAGAGGAATGACCTCTTGTGGAGTTCACTTCCCTAAGATAAATCTGTGTTTCCATCTCAGTGACTTGCTGAGGAGTCACCTTGTGTCTGCCTGTTGGGAAGATGCATCCTTCATACTTCATCCTGTTTGATTCTCTCCTTGGGATTCTGCACAAGTAGTTAAATACAGTGACACATGCTGTAACTTGCAGTGTATCAAGATGTTCCTCAGGCAATTTGGTAAGATATTTATTGAGAATAAGCCTTATTGTTAATAAACAATCAAAATTGTTTATTGTTAATAAACAATCAGAAGAGAAAGTTTCCTTGTGGTGTGTTTGGGATTCTGCTCTCCAGGATATGTTTTGAACAGGTTGCCCAGAGAAGCTGTGGATGCCCCATCCCTGGAGGGGTTCAAGGCCAGGCTGGATGAGGCTTTGGGCAACCTGGGCTAGTGGAGGGTGTCCCTGCCCATGGCAGGGGGTTGGAACTTGATGATCTTTAAGGTCCTTTCCAACCCAAACCATTCTGTGATTCTCTGATGAGATGTATGGGCTTTTCAGCCTGTGTTAAGGCCACTAGGTCATGCTGGCTTTATTTCCAAAGGACCTGAGCATTTGAGATTTGCTTGACCGGCTCATTTGATAGGTACTCAGTGCTTCCAGGTACCCTCTCCAGTTACTCCCTGATATGCTCTGCTACAATGCAGCAAATGGCTGTGTGATTCCTTACACCAGGGAAGCACAAGCGTGTAAGGGGCATTTTTGGGTAGAGGCAGTGATGTCAGATCACTAAGTTGATGTTGAGATAAAATGGAAAGATCAAACCTCCTTGTGTTTTTATTTGTTTTAATCCTGTTTCTATACACAGTTTAGACTGATGTTGCAGGGGGATCTCTGGGAAGGCTTACCACTCTTTCTTCAAAACAATTAATTCTGCCTTCGTGAGTTTATAATGTTTCTGTGGCATAAATCAGGATTATTCTTCTCCCCCCGGATCATATAATCTGATGCCTACCAAGCCTGGGATTTGGAAGTATGTCTTTGGCAGCAAGAAGTTCTGCTCTTAGGAAACAGAGCTGGCTCTCTGTAAGCAAAGTTTTGAACATGCAAATGCAGTGGACCATGTTTCCCATGGAATTAAAATAACGTGCAAGCCTAATTTATTGCATTAAGTGGTTAAACAAATAAATTCTTCCTTATGCGCTCAGATTGTCATCCATCAGCTCTTTCAAGACTGAATCTGTAGTGCCCTTCTTTCATTAATTATCACACACAGTGTTATTGCTGCCTGTGCACTGCTGGTTTAGAAAACAATTCTTTGCATTTCTTCGTTGTAACTTATTGTTTCTATTTCAGCGTCGAATGTACTCGTTTGAGTATTGTGAGCCTAACCAGCACTGCACAGAGCTCTGTACACTCCTCAAACCCGTACGGAGAAAACAGCAACCGTCTGAGCATCCCGTTCATCCCGTTTGGTGAGAGGAGCAGAAGCCGTACTCGGAAGGTATGTTTTCTGCCAAGCTTGATACCTGACTGGGGATTTTCCTGGGTGCCAGTTTATTGCAGTCATTTCTATTGCTTACTCTGCGTCTTTAGAGCTAGTCAAAGGCTTTTATTTCCACATCTTAGCTGAGGCTCATGAACTAGTTTGATAACACTCAGAAAACATAGACTCAAGTAGTGACGGTAAATGCATTGCTTTGATGTTTTTCTGAGAACCTGCTATCCGGTTGTTGCCTTTTCCCCCGTTCAGGTTTATATTTCCCCAGCTGACCAGACAGACCCCAGCACCCTGATGCATTGTTGTGGGGAAGCTGAAATCTGTCGCGGGAGGAGGTGAACTGGAGCTGATTCTAGATTCCCATTCAGATTTCTCAAGAATGCAAGGAGAAGAAAAGCAAGAGGTGTGTGTGTTTGGGGGGGAGCAGGAAGGGGAGAAAGACTTGAAATAGCATTCTTGACATTTTGAAATAATGATCGCTGGCACTAATGCCAAAAAAGCTTATAAACCACTGCCTTAGGTGGATTAAAGGAGTGGAAAGGCCACTTCCCTCTTAGGCAGAGTACTTTGTAGTGCTATCTCCGTTTGGGGGATTAAGATGGATTTCAGTAGGCTTACATTTCCTAACAAGTCTGTGACCACCAGTGGCCCTCACGGCTCTCCCAGTACATGCTCCGACCACCTGCGAGGGAGAGGAAACTCATCTTCCTGCTTGAAGCCAGACCCAGCGCTTGCAGCTGGAAACGTGGCTTTCCTTGGGCTGTTGCTATTGATATAATTTACCATAATGTGGGTTGTAGAAGAGATGGGGAGCAGTGGCAATGAACAGACATGAACAAAATTGCATCCTTCAGCCCCCTCTCCTCCTTTGCTCCAGCCCTTTTCTACGCTGCGAGGTATCCCTGCTTTCTGTGATTTTTTTCATATAGCTTCCAACAGCTGTGAAGACTGCCAGTGCAGAGGAATTACATCTTTTCTTGGGATCGAACTATTCCAGCAATTTTGGTGTGCTTGCAGTGCCAGGCTGGCTTCACTCCCGGCAGGCTGGCTGTGCAAACCCTGGCGGGAGCAGAGTCAGCCCCCAGGTTTGCAAGGACACGGAGCTCTGTCACAACAAAGTATTTCTGGCCGTGCGTAGGAGAGCTGTATCGACACGGGAACGGATCTGACAGGGGAGAGACAGGCATCTGTAAAGTGAGAACATAGCTAACCGGAGACAGAAGGTGGTATGTCTGTATGAAGTGATGAACTCTTGGGGATCGGGTTGTGAATTGTCAGAGTTAGCTGCTGAAGAACGTGCAGGGGTGTTTGGCAGGTGGCAGCCTGGCCAGGAAACCTGCCTGCCATCCCCTCAAAGGACTGTTGCAGGAAAGGTGGTAGGTCCTCAGGGGCCCGTGGGACATGGGATGCTGGGGCTGTCCTCCCAAGGGATGGCTTCGTGGTACTGAGGCTTGTGCGGGCTGTGGACTCAGCCCGAGGTACAGACCCCTGCGTTGCTCCTGAACCTGATCCTGGGAAGGGGCTGAACCAAGGCAGAAAGCACTGCGGAGGGTGGGCTTCTGTGGTGGCCTTGGCAGAGACACTGGTCTAGGAAATTCTTTCCTCCCGCCTTCTCGTTCCCATCCTCAGCCACGACTCCTGTCCCGTGCCACAGCTCCCTCTCCCCTCGGCTGTGCTGCCAGGATTGCCCCTGGACGAGCTGTAGACCTGACCCCTGCATCAGCCTGTCTCCTGTTCGAATTTTCCCCTGATTTGCCAAATGCATTCACGGGCTGTTTGCACAAGGTAGCTCATTAAAGAAACAGATCTGATAACCTTATTTTCATCCTCAGTGCACCCCCAGCTGTTAGTTCTGCACCTGCCTGAACTTCCTGCTCCCCCCATTATGCTTGCTGTAAAAACCATTTCATTATCAATCTGGCTCATAAAATGGTCAAACAAATGATATAGTGTGCTGGCATCCCAGAAATGAAATAGCAGGAATGAGTTCTAAGGGACAGCCTGGAGGCTGGAGTGATTAAATCTGTACCCAGTGCAACGGCTCACGTGGCCCCAGTCTGAGAAATAAGGTAGTTCCACCTGAAACTCTCCAGAAATGCAATTTTTTTTTTTTTTTTAGTAAGAGTGTGTAACAGAAGATAATGCAAAAGGAAGGTAGCTGGCCTATCAGAGGCAGATTTTCACTCTCTGGGCAGCAGGAAGCAGCAAAGGGGGATATCTGTCTCCCCGATCTCCTGCCAGACTCATCTTCTGGCAAATATTCATGCAGGAAAATGTCAAACCCAGGTGCCTGCTTTCACGAGGTAGTTGCTCACTAGTTTCTCTCTTTCTGTGTTGGGATGACAAAGAGCTGTATCCAGAAATAGATAAATTGGTTTTAGTGCCATTAGCTTTACAGTGCAAGTTTTTCTGTGTAGTTTCATTGTGTGAGATTTTCTCAGCTGGAAAGTGACTCTCGCAGACCTCTTTTCTACTGCTTGATGCTGAGAGATGGGGTGGACCCTGGACTTCGTTCTTCATCCCAATGGAAAATACAATTTTTGTGCAGAGTCACACAGGCAGGTACGGCTGGGGAGCGTTAGGGCGCTCCAGTGTGGTAGGAAGCAGAGGTTTGTGTAAAGGTGTAATTATACGAAAGGTTCAGAGAAGGCAACTTTTACAGTGTGGTGTGAAGGGCTGACAGCAGACCCAAGGCCGTTTGCATCTCGGGAGGGTTGTTTTCAGATAGCTGTAGCTTTCCTGTGCTTTGAAAGTAAAGTCGCTGTGCTTATGAAAGTCTTGATAAGAAACAAATCGTTGATTTCTTCCCTGCTGTGCTGTCCTAGTGTTGAGCGATGGTGTTTCCTAGGTTGGAAACCTAGACCTGGGCAAGTTTAGAAGCGATTAGCATGTGTTCAAAGAACAGGACAGATGGGAAAGTGGTCTCCACTTCTTTGGAACAAACCCGTAAAAAGCTGTGCCTGGAGGAATGGGCGTTACAATGAAATAGTGACAAACACTTGTGCATCTTCTTTCCTATTACAGGTAAATGAAACCAGTGAGCTGGTCCACTTCTCAGACCAATTCACATTAGAACGGGATTATCCAGTGTGATATATGGTCACAATATAAAAACAATTAATGTTAGAAGACTAAAACATCATTTTCCTTTTCCCTTGACCCTGATGTATACCCCACATTTTCCCTTTTCCCTAAACAATTATACCCTGCATTTCCCTTTTTCCCCCTAAACAATTATATGCATTAAAATTATAAGCCAATATGCAATTCTTTGGTGTCGTTTCACCTTAATTTGCCCCAAGGGAATGTATATATAGAACCTCCGCGAACCCCACTCATCCCACCCAGGGTGGTTCCATGAGCTGGGTCGCGACAGCTCCTCAGGAGGAATCCCTCAAGAGAAGGTCTCCATGTTTGCCTGTCTCTCAGTTTAGATATGAAAACATCATTAAGTTGTTGTGCCACTCCACTGGAAGTCTCACTTAGAAAGCATCAGGACAACAAAACCCCGAGTCTCCTGACCCGAAAGAGCAGTTAGACGTATGCATCTTTGAGACTTGGCGGCTACTGCTTGAGACTTGGAAGTGGACTGGATGCCCTGTGGTGCAGCTTTCACAAGGGAGGAACAATTGTCTTTTTTCTCCTGACATTGGGTTAGTGGATGAGTTCAGTTGAGAAGGTTGGGCAATCACCCAAATCAGAGCAAAGATATAAATATTAGCAGAACATTCTCGTGGGAGGTCTATAGAATTTAAAATTGGCTTCCTTGATTGGTCTCGGAGCCGGACAGGGCTTGGCAGACCCGTATATTTTCTCAAGCCTTAAATGAACACGGCTTGGGTTATTTGCTCAAATGTTTTCTTTCTTTTTGGTGGAGTATAGAAAATATGGAATGACTTAAGAAAAGGGAAGGTTTGTGTCTTGAATCTGTATTTATCATAGAAGAAAGGGCTAGGAAAGATCTCAGAAGGTCACCTTGTTCGTTTTCCTATCCCAAGGCAGGATTAATGATACATGAAGTGGAGTTCCCACGCCGTGGCGCAGTGGTGATGCATGAACCCCTCAGAAGTGGATGTAGCAGTGCTGCACAGACTTACAGAATTGAGGCAAATCTTCAGCGCACAGGAAATACTATTTTCAGATCATTTGGGATAGGCTTGCTGAGCCTGCAGCAAAGGGAGGGAAGCCTGTAATTGATTGAGGCTGTTCAGCCTTGGAGGACAGCGAGAGCGGATGAGGATGCTGGATGCAGCAGGACGCGTCCCTGCCTCCTGTTGCTCAGCTGGCCTTTGTGCCTGTGGCAGCTTTCCTGGCTTGCTTCTCCCAGCCAGTGCTGTAGCTGCAGCCCGTGAGTTTCTCAGCCGCTCTGGCTGAACGTATCCATGCCCGTTGTCTGGCACTGACACTGCCTGCTGTGATGTTCTCATGGTCATACTCCGCCGCCCCCCAAAACAAGGTGACCACTTGCAGGACAACTGCCTTTTGGGAGTGACACGTGGCTCATTGGGTCTCCAAAACCATGTACTGGAGTGAGAAAAGAAGATTGTTTGTGAGGCCACAACACATCTAGGGACCATTTTAGTAACTTGACAGAACACGGGTACCTGAGTCCCTCTGCCTTGGAACATCCCCTGTTGCGGTCGATTTTACCCCAACAGATGTAGCTTCCACCCTGTAGGCACAGCCCTTCCCTCTCCCCCCTTGCAGACTTTATGCATGATCTCTGTGTATGAAGTCAACGTGTTGTCCTGGAGTAGCAACATCCTTACCTGCTCTGGGCTTTTTCCTTGAGGAGCAGATTTTTCTCTAGCACTTTTCTACATTTTCTTATCTGTGCCTTCTTCCTATGCTCAATTCTTCACTGCAAGAGTGCTCAGGCATTGGAACAGGCTGTCCAGGGCAGTGGTGGAGTCACCATCCCTGGAGGGGGTCAAGAAACATGTAGATGTGGTGCTTGGGGACATGGGTTAGTGGGTTAGGTGGTGTTGGGTTGATGGTTGGACTCGATGATCCTTGAGGTCTTTTCCAACCTCTGTGATTCTATGATTCAAGGGTTTACTCCAAGGCTTGGATGACCTGTGCTACAGAAGGATGTGTACGAGCACCTATTGCAGATGCTGTTAGTGGATGCTAGTCATTTGACTGCCGATAACTTGCTGCTGTGATCTTTAACCTGTTCTGCTCATAGTGTCTGCTTTGAGATATTCCAAGAGATGCTGTTGCTTGCTGGCTTGATAGATATTTTCTCTCTGGTGGTGCAAAGTTAACAGAAGCAGAGGTGACTTTAGCTAGCACTTGACTGAACCTACAGTGGTGTCCTGTTAGACTTTTTTCACGTGCCCTTTCCATAGTTGCATATTGTGATTTGACAGAGCATTTGGCAAGCTGGTCTCCTGTCTAGTTTAATGTTATGATATCCAGAAGACAAGTGATCCTCTGAGAGCTGCAGTGTGTGTGTTATTAGGAAACCGTAATTAATGGCTGCTGAAAAGTTCTCATTGAAATGTAATATATAATAATTCCTTGTTCTGAATTTTTGAACCACAGCAGACTGCATCGTGTTTTATGACATCCTCAAGGTAGCAAAGTATTTACAAGCACAAATGCTTTCCTGAATATCATATTGGAAGATTTGGAGAAATAGATCTACCTTTAAAATTATTTTGGTTCGTGGATATAAAGGCAGAGCATCTCCCAGCTTGTGAATAGTCCTTCTGACAGTGTCACCACTTGCCAGGGAATCCAGCTGCTCAGAAATGGCATCATCGTTCTCGTACTGGCACTCTTCCTGCTTTGCTCCTCTTATGTTGCGGTATGACTTGTGGAGAGTTGTCACTTTCTAGTTTCCCAGCCAAATAAATAATGAGTATGGCTTCATTTAGCAACTGAGAGCTTTACAGCTGTAAGTTAACAATTTTCCAGTAACTTCAGAGGAATTGCATGCTGGCTGAAGACCTTGAGAGTGCGCCATAGCTTTATTATTTGTGTAGCTGTAATGAGAGCGTGTAGCACAGGTGAATATTTTTGACATAGAAAGTATTTTTATATTAAAAACTGAGCCACGCTTTAAGGGTGGTATTGTAATCTGCCTGGCACAGGCTCGTTAGGGAAGAATACATTCAAAAATATGGGTTAAATTTCGTTACTGAAACAACTTTCTGAAGTTTGATCTGAGACTGTGAATTACACTTTTGGAGTAACTAAGGATGTCACCAGCACGCTGCTGAGCTCACCTTTCGCTCCAGACACGAGGAGAATGTCTTTGATCTCTTTGTCTTTCACAGGCATCAGCTGTATTTCAACAAGAACAGTTAGGAATGCAAATTGAAATTCTTAAGTATTCTGGAGAGGAAGGTGAATAGATACAAGAAGAAAGTGAATAAACAGCAAAGTTATGGTTGGAAAGCTCTATGCTGAGCTTCACATTAAATAACAGTACCACGTTAAACAACAGTACCGTTAAAAAACGTTCTGTAGTGTTTCTGGGAAAATTGCACAATACAGCACCTTAGCCTAGTTGGCTAGAGTCTTTAACTACAAACTGGAAATTAATTTGTACGTCTCATATTTTCCTTCCAGGCTTAGGATAGATTCACATGGGAATATGCTTTTATCTTTTTAGCAGAGCCTAAAGAAACCCCAGTGTGGTTCACAAACCTTCTGTTGCCGAAGTCTTAGGAGACTATCAGAGCCTACTAAGGGCTTCTCCCCAAAATTTCATCCCCCCTCCTCCAGTAGTGATCAGCTCTGTGTCCCTTTGGTCACTTTTCAGTCTTTGTCAAGATGGAATAAAGGGAAATGACCTTGGCGTTAGTCAGTGATTTCAACAAATGCAGTCCCAGGAAGGAGATGCCCGTATCCCACCCCAAACCCACGTCCTTCAGCCTCATGTGGGAAAACGGTTTCACCTGCATGGAGCCACTTGAATGCATTGGGACATTTGAAAAAAAAGAAATCAATGGTCTGGAAAATATTATCTATGCTGGAAAATGTGTAATGAGATGCTGGCAACAGCTCAGCTGCATAAGCGCTAGGAGCACAGTCATGAACATCTGTTGAAAGCACATAAACCTTGTCTGTGCTGGTTACTTGGCACTCGTGCAGCTGCTGCTGAAATCTGGGTGCAAGCTGTCAGATGAGAGAATGGAACTGATCTACTTGGTGCTATAAATGCAAATTTGCTTTTGGCTCTTGGTTACCAGTCTTCAGGATAATGTCGGGTTTGGATTCCTCCTGTCCACTGAAAACCCAACAAACGAGGCTTTTACTGAGAATTTAATTATGAGACAGCCTGTACCTTATAAATACGTTCTTGGCTGTTAAGCCTAAAGTAGAGAGTTAAGCAGAAAATACCAGGAGCCACAGATCAAATACAGTTTCTGTGGAAGTGGATGTTGCTTTATTTACTCCTGTTTTCTGTAGGACTGAGGCTTGTTAGGCGCTCTGCTCCTGGGAAGGCTTGTCTGAGCATCCTGAATTAGGAGATGGAGTTGTCTGCTCTCCCAACTGAGGGAGCTCTCAGCAGCGGTGGCTGAAGTGACGTGTGACCAGAGAGTCTGGGAACTGTTGGATGTGTAAGCTGGACCCTTTGTGATGCCAGCTGGACACACCTTCCAGCAAAGTTGTGCTGTAGAGGAGGCAGACCACCCTGCTGACTGGGTGATTACTGCCACTGAGGAAATATGGAAACCACTGGACTTTTCCAGGTGGAAGTCTTCCAAGTTTGTCTGTAACTGTGTTCCATGGAATATTTTCATATTAGTTATATAAATTTTCATGAAAGTTAAATACGATACCCTGTATATATTTCAAATCTGTCTTCTTATAGGCTGATCCTACCCACTCGCTTTCTCAGTGTCTCTGGGATCCTAGGAGCTGGACTTCTGCATTTCTTTGAAGATCTGGTTCTTACTGCCTTAGTGACATCCTCATAGGCTAAGAAGAAATGAATTAATTTTATGTGTGGGACACTGAATTATCAGCTAGATTTACCTACATTCTTGCCCTTTAAGTAGACCTTTTCTTTCACTAGTTTGGCTTTTTGTAGCCAGGAAAAAGGAAAAAAAAAAACCCAGCTATATCAGCTACCTTGTAATAAACTTACCTATTGCTTACCTCACAGATATGATATCAGAGTGCTGTATATAAAACATTGCTTTGCAGGTAAGAGTATTTAAAATATTTTTTTTTGCTTTGCCAAATGATATCCAAATGATCAAAAATTTTCAGACATTAGAACTGTACTGTTACATCATGTCATTATTTTAAAAATGTTTAATGCTCTGGGATGAAATAATTGCCTTCTAGCTATTTTGATGGTGATAAGCAGTTTCTGGTAATTGCATAGATGTCGTGTGGAATCCAGGATTTATTATCTTTCTTTTTGAAGTGGGGATATAATTATTCAGGATTGACTGATTCAGAGAAAAAAGGACTAGAACCTAGGTGCGATGGAGATGTCCTTCATTTGCCCAGCAGTACATCTTCATTAACTTTCCTTGGCAGGAATCAGCCTGTAGATGTCCCCCAACACATGTTGTGCTGTGCCCAGTAGTTCAGTTCTGTTGAAAGCAGCTATCACATTTATAAATTACCAACAGCTCCAGCTAAGGAGAGACAGAGAGATGAAAAGCTGCCCAGGAATGGCTATTCTGGGGGAGGACAGTGGAGGTAATGACAGAGTGAAGAGCATCTCATACCAAGAGAAACATGAGCTAAGCAAGAGCTGATAAGAGAAATAGGAATAAGAATCTTACAGAAGGCTGAAGACACCAGAGAAAGGGAGCCAAAATGACACACTTCACTGTGACTCTTAGATATGGAAATGATAGATTTTCCTCTGCCGTGGTGAACCAGAGCTGACCCTAGCACTGTAATACATGATGAAAAGAATGCTGCACTCCCATGAACTGACAGGTTTGTGAGTGCATAAGGTCTTTGACTAAAATAGCAGGTTAGTGGGAGAAAATATAGCTCAGCCCGTAATCATCCTAATGAGATGATGGATTTCAGTGACCTTTACCTGTGTCTAGCTCATGTAATCGGCTGCATAGTGCCTGCATCAGTGGTGGACTTGGCCCTGCTGCACGTCCTATGGTGGAGCTGGCTGAACCCTGAGTGTGGTCTGTGGGCATGGGTGGAATCCTAAATGGTTGTTTGTTTCACCAATTTTACAACCTGTTGTCCTCATTTTGGCTGGGACAGAGTTAACTCTTCCCATAAACAGTTGGTTTCTTTACACACAAGACTTTGATAAATGGTTTCTGGTTGTATCAATACCCATATTCACATGCAGACAAGTGTATTTGTCAAAGAGAAAGAGTATTCATTGGTCACAGTGTATTATTCGCTCTGTTATTTGTCATTTTGATCATTATTCTTCTGCTTTCAGAACTCTCCGTGGAGGACCTGAAAGAGCAGAGTAACCTTTCCCTCCAGACAGCTAATGAAGAGTCGTAGCAAACAGTAATGAGTGACCTTGAGAAGAGAAATTCTAATTCCACACCCAACGTTTCATAGCATTTATACTCTACCCTACTGCTTTGCTGCCATAGATCACAGACAGTAAACAATAGAAAACTAGCAACATTCATCGTGCAGGTGAGGAATATAGAACCAAAAGATTTGGACCAATTTCTTCCACTGCAGTAGATTCATAGGATCTTTCATTAAGTTGGAAAAGACCTTTAAGATCATCAATCCAACTGTAAACCTAACGCTGGCAAGTCCACCATTCAACCATGTCCCCAAGCACCACGTCTACTTGTCTTTTAAACACCTCCAGGGATGGTGACCCACTGCTTCCCTGGGCAGTTACAATGCTTGAAAACTGTTCTGATGAATAAATTCTTCCTAATATCCAGTCTAAACCTCCCCTGGCGCAACTTGAAGCTGTTTTCTCTAGTCCTATCACTTGTTACTTGGGAGAAGTTTTCTGGGAGAATGTTTTGATGGTAAATCATAATTACCTGTACGCTAAATACAGTTTTCAATATTTTTCCACCCACCTTTCAGAACTTTCCTCCAAATATCTCTTAACCTCTGAGATTGTTAAATCAGTGTAATTTCTCTCTATTATGGTGGAAAATATCCCTAGAGATAAAGAAAATAAGTAAACATAAGATATCTTTATGTCAGTAGGATTTGGGACACAGTTGGCGAGGAGCCTTAGTTGACTGTTACTCAACTGTTACTCATCTGCTGCTAATCAGAACGACTCTCCTGAAGTCACACAGCAAGGATTTTGGTGTAACTAATGCAGACAGAAATGGAGATCACTGACCAATTCATAAACGAACAGAGAAAAATAATTAAATCCCGAAATAACCCAAGTGTGCAGTCATGAACCATCGAAATGCTTTTATATAAAAGAGACAAACCAAAGTATTTCTAAAAATCGATTTTTCAGGGATAAACCACAATAAGTTTTTTTCTTTAAGTGTGTGAAAGGCACCGCTATGATTTCTTAACGTGTAAAAGATGTGTTTACACAAATTATTTCTGGTAGTTTCTAAAGGAATTTGCAGAAACCTTTGCTGAGGGAGGTGCCAGCCTGGCTGCCCTGTGTGCCAGGGTTTGTTACACCTTGCTGCCGTATCCTTTTTCTCGTTCCATGGATGAGCAAAAGTGAACAAATTTCTGCAGGCTTATTGCTTCTGACTTGTAAGAGGATGTGCAAATTAGCTCTTTCACTTGTAGAGTGAGCCCCAGTCTAAAGGAATGTGAAAAAAATGTGTCTGAGCTTTCAAGAAACAATTTGCACCCAAGGGACTTGCTGTGAGGGAGCTGTTGAGATGTAAGGTGCTAAGAGTTTATAACAAGGTAACCACATACACTGAGCCTTCAGCGTGATTGATGGTGGTTTTGGTAGGTTTTTGTGGGGTTTTAGGGTTTTTTTTTTCTTTGCAGTGGTGATGTATTGTGGTTTGCTTTGTTCTCTGAGGCAAACCTGTAGTTGCATTGAAGGAGGCAGGAAAAAGACGACTGGAACTGTGAAAATTTCCTGAATTTCAGCTTTCCACTGAATCTGCTGTGGTTTTGCCGCGCGTCCCTAAGATAGTTCTTCCCAGTGGCATAGTCAAGGACATGTGCATAAATTAAATTATTCCACTTTTCTTCTTGGCACTATAAATTTTACACATTTTTTTTCTCCTAAGAAGGTAGACCAAAAAAAAAGTAAATTTATCCTTTTTTTTTTTCCCCCTGTCGTTTCTCAGTATATGTCAGCTACTCTCTGCTTCCACTGGTTCTTGTCTTTCATGGGCCAAGGAGAAGTTGTCCTCAGTACTGGAAATTTTCTCTGAAGTTGTGTCAGGACGCAGGAGAAGATAATTTATTTCTCTGACCCCAGCCACACACAGAAATAGCTGAAGTCTCAGTGTGCTGATACCAGACACAAGGGGAGCTGGGGAAGACAGGCGTGTCCCATCAACAGTGCTTTCCTTCTTCTGACTTAGCACAGGGTTGTTTTCTGTCCTTTTTCTTCCTAATTGAATCAAATTATATTGAACTGGATCTCCTGATATCAAGCCTAATTCTTTGCGGTTGTATAGGGACTGATCCAGAAAATCACAGGTTTAACTTTAATTGTATGCATCTTTTTCCATAAGGAATTTCTCTGGGGAAACATCATCTACTTTATTCAGAAAATGGAATTATCTCTGTAGAATAAAGCGAGGCCAAAATATCTCCTTTAAATGGACGCATTTAAATGGCACATTTAAAAACATTTAAAATTGTTATGGAAACAAGCACTGTGGTGTTAGTTTTGATAGAGTAAATGGACCCAGGGTTACAAAGGTGTTGTCTGGCTCGTGTCGCTGTAAAATAGTCATGAGTAGCTCTGATACCCGAGTACGGGGGCCTTGGATTGCTAATTCCCATGGTAAACAGTCTGGAATGTTCATGCCAAACACTAAAAAAAAGTTTATTAGACTGTACAAGAGGAAATACCAACAAACCAAACCCAAAGGAAGTACAAGACATAGGGGTTGTGAAGCTGAAGGGTTAGGAAGGTGCCTGACTGTGCAGAGCCGCTCTGTTTGGGAATCTCCGGAGTCTGTTTTGTCAGAGGTGGTGGTTGAGGGCTCTTGATCTGGGAAGCATCCTTATTAGTGGAGAAGAACAAGCTGTTTCTGTCGGTGATTTGTATTAATCACTCTGAGGCAGAGGGTTGTGTTCAGTCTTTTTCTCTCTTTGATAAAAAGGGTGGAGGAGAGGAAGGAGGAGAGGTTGGGCAGTAGCAGATGAGGTAACCGGGGCTTACTCCTGGTCCTGGGAGAGGAAAAGGCTAGGGGGTGGTGTGTGGAGAGGGCAGGAAGAAGACAGTGCCCATGCAGTGGCGTGTTGTCGGAGAGAAGAGACTGATCCCCAGTCCAGGTGAATGTTTCTGCGGTGCTGTGGGTTCGTACGTGATCGTGTGCCTGGGATTTCTGTCTCTCCTATTTCCAGAGAGAGGAGATTAGCTGTGCATACTGTCTGGAGGACGTAATCATGACATAACATTGAGAGTGTAGCCATGAAAGACTCTGGTCATCACATAAATTCAGAAGCAGGACTGAGGATTTTTCTTAGGAGAGTACATTTCCCTCACCTTGGGTGGGTTTTGCTCTTTAAAGCTGCCTTGAGGGACCAGTTGAATACGTATTTTTCTAACATAGTTGAGAAGAGTATTCTCAAGTATTAATTCATGTTGGACAGCAGATTATCTGCGTGCTCCGTTGCTCTAGGCAGGTGCAGATGCACGAAGATGCTTGTGTGCACCCAGAGAACATGTTGTGTCCTTGCAGAGCAGGAGGATGTGGTTCACATCTCACCCCCCAGTTCTGGTTGCTTTGCTACCAGGATCTCCTTTGTCCTCTCTCGGCTCCAAGATGAGATCTGTGTGGTTATCATCTTCCTGATTTCCTTTCAAAACCAACCTGGCGATGCGGACAGGGAGGAATCTGTGGTGTGCTCTGGTATCTTCCCAGTCAGGGTATTCAGGGGACCACGGAGGTGGGGTGCACCCATCCTGCATCACCGCCATAGCCCAGGGCTCTGCATGGAGAACAGCACTGATATCACCAGGAAGATGTAGAAGGAAGATGTACATCTTGGCAGTGTCCTCAGGAATGTCCGCTGCCTGTGGAGGGTAGGAAGTGGCAGAGCAAAGCATCGCATCGCTTCACTGCCCCAGAGGAGTGCTGTGTGGCTGCCACAGTGTCCCTCCTGGACACCTTTCTTTTGCCCAGAAAGCAGAATTCTTCCTGTATGATGTCCTCCCAACATCCTTTCTAGAAAGCATAAGGCTGAGAATTCCTGGGAAGTAGCTTTGTTTCAACTAAATGGTTAAACATGATCTTAGGTAAAAAAAGTGCAATATATGTGGATTTCAAAGTTAATGGCTTGTCAAAACTGGGATTTCTAGTGTAGTGTAGGATGTGTCTACAAAAAAAGAGAGAAAATGCAAGAAGTCCACAACCTGTGATTATAGAAGATGTCCTTTATCTCCATTTTTCACAATGGTCATACAAGAAAAAAGTTGTAATCATTAATTAAAATGGTATAGTTCATGATAATCAAATTATACAACTTCATTGGCTGCTGTCTATAAACATTGCCCTACAGATTCCGAGGGGAAGCCGAAATGTAAACAGGGCTGGTTCACATAAACACTCACTGAGAGTCTTGCTCTTTCTTTCCTAAAGGCTCCACACCAGCCCTTGATTGAGAACCTAAACTAAATTGTTTGAAGACCGAGTTTAACATTTTTCAGTAAAGATAAACAACATACTTCAAAGTAAACACTGGTACATGACATGTGCAGCCTTTGGAATATACCGTTCGATCATTACTGCTGACACTCCTTGGTACAGCATCATTAACTGAAGGGAAATTACCTTTGATTTTACGGATTTAAATGGGCAAATTAAAATCCTTAATTTCCGCTATTTAAACAAGCGAGTTTCACGCATCTCTTACAAAGACATGACATGTTATTAAATGCCAATAAGTGACTTCATGTCTGGTTCATGAACAAACCGATGACTTAGGGGTGTCTAATGTGCAAAGTGAGAGGCCGTTTAGGGCTCGTTCTCTCTGAAATGTTTCGTTTCTTCTTGCGTCTGTTGCTTGAAATCTCTTGTAGCTCCAAGTTTTTATGGCCACTTGCCTTCTGCAACCATGTCCTAACCTCAAGGCGATCATTCTCCAACAGTATGGACAGAGAGCCCCAAGTCTGTCCTGGGCGAGCTTCCTGTGTGCCCAGTTCAAAGTCTGGTTATTGCTGATCTTTGGTCCAAAGTCTGAGACAAGGCACCCATGTTCTCGCTAATGAAATATTTCTTGGTTTAGTCATTGTCTTAATGTAAGCCAAGGTTCTTCTGGCTGAAAAGATACCGGTGTATTCCTCGTGCCTGGAAGAGTACAGCACTCTAGTAACGTAAATGAGTGCCACTGGTCCGTCTGGAAGAGATGGTATCACAACACGGCGCGTCTTGTGCCTCTGTCCTCCCACTCCGCTCTCCTGAAGTGGCTCTTTATGAGAAGTGTTGCAAAACAGAAGCCAGTGTGAAGCATGCTTCTGAGCAGAGTCACTCTGGGAAGCGAAAAGTTAGAACCAGAGAACAAAAGGTTAGTTTTCCTGTAGGAAAGATAACAGCTTGAACCTCTCTCCCTCTTCTCTCCCCCATTAGAAGAGGGTGCACTAGCGAGGTTAGGTCAGCACACACATGTTTTAAATTAGTGGTTTCTAAACAAGGAAGTGACAATTATTTGTTATGATTATTTGTCAAATAATCACATCTGTACTTAATCACCCTGTAAGGGCCAGCGTTTGCGTTTCTCAGGAGGCTGAATTCAGTGGGAATAGCTTGAGATGGCAAATCGTGAGCCCGCATTTGAACGGGCACAAAACCGTGTAACGCAGTAGACATTGTGTGAAAAGTTATAAATAAAACTCCATATAGCTCTAATCAGCCTCACTCCTTATCTTTCGTTTGCAGTGTTTACGAAATGCAGCAATGGATCTTGCATCATCTCTGTGATGTGGGTTTCTCTCGTTCTCAAAGCCTTTTTATCAGATAAATTTTGGTCTTGTTGTTTTGTTACCAGTAATGTTCTCTCTTTGTTAATATATACGTAGCTTCACTATACTGTGGTCTCGCTAATGTTTTCAGTATTTGTTTATTTATGTTTCTTTCTTCTATCGTCGCAGGTAGTCCGTTCCTCTAGAAACACAGGGTTTCACCAGTGGCTTAATGTCCGAGATCAGCTGCAGTCTGATTTTAGGTGTCACAAGCTGAGCTTTTGAATTCCAAGGAAAAGATCTTTCAACATGATTTTATTCGTTAGAATAGAGATTTTTCTTTGGCATTTTTCTCCTTTAGAAGTTCTTATCTCAGATTCCATCCAAAGCTGTATTAGGGGAAAGGGAAATGTACGGATGCCTTTACGCGGGTGTGTGTTTGCCCCGGAGGTGTTTGTGCTGTCGTCTCTTAAAGTGCTTGAGTTTAAAGTGTAACACGCAGTTGAATTATTCCAAGGGCTGCATCCTTGGAGTATGTGCGATGTTGTCTTCCCTGGTCTGAAGGAATGCTTCCCCAGCTGTGCCGGAGGTTTTCACACCCCGTTATGTCATTCCTCCGTGTCGGGAGCAGGGAGCGGGAGGGAGATGTGCATCGCCGTCCTGCTTGTGGCCACGGAGCGTCGGAGACAAACGCAGATGGATCTGAGACACATACAGATGGAGGGACGCGGTGGGAGTCCCTGGCTGGAGGAATGCCTCTGTGGTTTAGTGCTGTGTTTGCATGCGAGGGTCGCGCTTCGGCAGTCGCGCTGCCTTCCACGGTGGGAAGGTTGGGGTGTTGCCCTTCAGCCTTATCCATGTCCCTTTCCCTTCTTTTGATATCTTCACATGAATCCATTCAAGGGACAAAAGTTTGACCTTTTTCTCAGATCCCATTGTCTAAACCCTCTCTAGCACAGGGCTGTGGGCTACAGCCGAGTGGGCAACGTGCGTGTGGCTTCTGCAAAATTTCCCTTTGGGAGCAGTGATCAGACAGAGGCTTCAAAATAAAACATTGGGTAATGATCAATGGGAATAGCTACAGCAGGAAAAAAAAAAAGAGATTCAGCGTAATTCGTTGTGTATCGCTGGAATTAGCCACCAGCTGTAGAGAGGTGTGATAGTTGTCACCTATAGCATCGTAAGCCCGCATCAGTCATGTATTTCCCTGTTCCTTCTTGAGTAAACCGAGGCACCAGGGGTGATCCAGTGTGCTCTTCTGTGCTGATCTTATTCCACTGTCTAAAGGGACAAAACCAGCATTGGTCCTTCATCAACCTGGAGTCAAGAAGATCTTCTTAAGTCATTCTTTGGCTTCTCAAACATTGTGTTTCTGGCTTGAAGTGGGACTGTCCCAGCATTAAAACTGAAGCTGGAGAATTTCTAGCCTGACACCTTGCTGTTCAGCAAAGTGACCTCAAACCACCCAAGCCTGAAGTGCACCTAAAGCCCAGCTCAGACGTGCTCCCCAAGGCAGAGGGTTTCATGGTCCTGTTTGGGAAACCCCATGGGACAGCCCCAAAGGTGTTACTGAGTAATTACAGGTGGATGAGAAAAAGTAATCTGAATCCTGAGACTTGTGTGCTTGGACTCACCCTCAGTTTGATGGAATTTTTGTCGTCTGAATCCATCCCCAGCTCAGCACAAACAGCATCTCCCTTTTCGGAGGGAAGAAGTTGGTGCATAAAGCAGAACAGTGGTGTGCCAACAGCCAAAGGCAAGGGTGACGTTTGTCTTGTATCAATCAGATCTTTTCAGAAGCTTTATATGACTGAAATATTGAAAATCATGAGCTCCAATCTGTTCGGGGAAAAGGACAGATACCTTGTCTACTTTCCTTTCACTGACCACTCATCCTGAGTTTTTCATCTGATACTACTGAATATGGTCAAATGATAAAATGTACATTATAACGGTGGGATTCAGCCTGAGCAGCTGCTTGTGCTGTCTTGGCTATGTTTAAACATCACAATTTTTTGAAATTATAGATGACTTTTATTAAATGAACGAGTTGCAGTAAATATGGGAAATTCTATTTCTTCCTGTGTTGTCAGATGGGAAAGAATTAATCCCAAAGTCAAAATTTGCTGGATACTTAGATTATAAAGATTGCAAATGAATTAAAGCAAATGACCTCATATAAATAAATATATAACGACTTGAGGGACTTCAGCTTCTCGAAGCTGAAATTGACTATAAATCAAGTCATCCAAAATGAAATTTAAACAGAAAAACATTATTCATATCTGAAAATGGAAAGAAAAGTTTTCTGAATTCCTTAGAAACCACAACCTGGAAAAAAGAGTCTAGGCTGATTA
>WKFP01014368.1:1146916-1161124 GCA_011057875.1 Pterocles orientalis | reverse complement strand
GGTGTGTGTTTGCCCCGGAGGTGTTTGTGCTGTCGTCTCTTAAAGTGCTTGAGTTTAAAGTGTAACACGCAGTTGAATTATTCCAAGGGCTGCATCCTTGGAGTATGTGCGATGTTGTCTTCCCTGCTCTGAAGGAATGCTTCCCCAGCTGTGCCGGAGGTTTTCGCACCCCGTTATGTCATTCCTCTGTGTCGGGAGCAGGGAGCGGGAGGGAGATGTGCATCGCCGTCCTGCTTGTGGCCACGGAGCATGTCGGAGACAAACGCAGATGGATCTGAGACACATACAGATGGAGGGACGCGGTGGGAGTCCCTGGCTGGAGGAATGCCTCTGTGGTTTAGTGCTGTGTTTGCATGCGAGGGTCGCGCTTCGACAGTCGCTCTGCCTTCCACGGTGGGAAGGTTGGGGTGTTGTCCTTCAGCCTTATCCACGTCCCTTTCCCTTCTTTTGATATCTTTACATGAACCCATTCAAGGGACAAAAGTTTGACCTTTTTCTCAGATCCCATTGTCTAAACCCTCTCTAGCACAGGGCTGTGGGCTACAGCCGGGTGGGCAACGTGCGTGTGGCTTCTGCAAAATTTCCCTCTGGGAGCAGTGATCAGACAGAGGCTTCAAAATAAAACATTGGGTAATGATCAATGGGAATAGCTACAGCAGAAAAAAAAAAAAGAGATTCAGCGTAATTCATTGTGTATCGGTGGAATTAGCCACCAGTCATAGAGAGGTGTGATAGTTGTCACCTATAGCATCGTAAGCCCGCATCAGTCATGTATTTCCCTGTTCCTTCTTGAGTAAACTGAGGCACCAGGGCCGATCCAGTGTGCTCTTCTGTGCTGATCTTATTCCACTGTCTAAAGGGACAAAACCAGCATTGGCCCTTCATCAACCTGGAGTCAAGAAGATCTTCTTAAGTCATTCTTTGGCTTCTCAAACATTGTGTTTCTGGCTTGAAGTGGGACTGTCCCAGCATTAAAACTGAAGCTGGAGAATTTCTAGCCTGACACCTTGCTGTTCAGCAAAGTGACCTCAAACCACCCAAGCCTGAAGTGAACCTAAAGCCCAGCTCAGACGTGCTCCCCAGGGCAGAGGGTTTCATGGTCCTGTTTGGGAAACCCCATGGGACAGCCCCAAAGGTGTTACTGAGTAATTACAGGTGGATGAGAAAAAGTAATCTGAATCCTGAGACTTGTGTGCTTGGACTCACCCTCAGTTTGATGGAATTTTTGTTGTCTGAATCCATCCCCAGCTCAGCACAAACAGCATCTCCCTTTCCAGAGGGAAGAAGTTGGTGCATAAGGCAGAACAGTGGTGTGCCAACAGCCAAAGGCAAGGGTGACGTTTGTCTTGTATCAATCAGATCTTTTCAGAAGCTTTGTATGACTGAAACATCGAAAATCATGAGCTCCAATCTGTTCGGGGAAAAGGACAGATACCTTGTCTACTTCCTTCATTTCACTGACCGCCCAGGATGAGTTTTTCATCAGGTACTACTGAACATGGTCACTTAGGTGGCAGCTGGGATAATCAGCAAATTACACTTGAAGACAGAACTACAGACTGAGGGTAAAATGTACATTATAACGGTGGGATTCAACCTGAGCAGCTGCTTGTGCTGTCTTCTTGACTGTGTTTAAACATCACAATTTTTTGAAATTATAGATGACTTTTATTAAATGAACGAGTTGCAGTAAATATGGGAAATTCTATTTCTTCCTGTGTTGTCAGATGGGAAAGAATTAATCCCAAAGTCAAAATTTGCTGGATACTTAGATTATAAAGATTGCAAATGAATTAAAGCAAATGACCTCATATAAATAAATATATAACGACTTGAGGGACTTCAGCTTCTCGAAGCTGAAATTAACTATAAATCAAGTCATCCAAAATGAAATTTAAACAGAAAAACATTATTCATATCTGAAAATGGAAAGAAAAGTTTTCTGAATTCCTTAGAAACCACAACCTGGAAAAAAGAGTCTAGGCTGATTAAAAAAATCCAGCTCAAAAGTGTAACAGGAGATGGAATTCTCGAAGTTGGATTTGATAGCAATGGCTATAAATGAAGAGTCAGGGATTAGAGACAATGGTTCTTTTCTGAAGCATACACCTGGAATGAAACATAAAGATACTATTGAAATGAAAGGTGAAAGGAAAAGTACTAGCCGAGCAAAGTAAAGAACTCAAAGGCATTTTAATACCGTATGTTAGAAACAAGGAAAATTAGGATACTGATATTGTATTCAAAAATAATGCAGAAAATTTAAAAGTGTTAATTGAATTATTATTTAGGATAAAAGAGTGGGATTGTATCATGTAAGGATGCACGTGTACTTTCTTTTCCACTAGAATCTTAGCAAGATGTCATAAGGTAATTACTAAATTTAAGGTATTTTTAATACTTGTCCAAATAATCGCATGCAGGAGATTTAAAAGATATGGCTTCTTGGGACCTGTCTCATTTATTCATATTTATTTTCAGTAAACCAGGGGACACTGAGAAAAATCCAAACTAAGCTAATGTCCAGCCAAAACTGGGCTATGGAAAAATATTAATAATTCATAGGCCTGTCATCAAAACTTTGATAAATGATGGTATAGCGGGTAATCAATTAATAAAGAATTAAGGAGAGGGTCAGCAGAATTAACAATAGTCAGCATGGGCTTGTGGTTCTATTTATATTAACGTTATATAATCACTTTGGTCAATAAACAGAATATTAATGACATAATATGTTGAATGTTCTGTTAAATATTTTAATTATTAGACCATTGTGGTTTCATTTAGGAAACTAGAGTGATAGAAATGATCTGTGTTAAATGGATTAAACCCCGACTGAATGTGGATGTAAACTGGTATTTATTACTGACATCAAAGGGGAGCTTGTATTAAAATGCATTTTGCTGGAATGGTTCTTGGTCCCAGGATTTTAAAAATTACCGTAAATGACTTGCAATGAGCATAAAGTCATTGCTGATTTTAGTTACATATGGTTCCAGGCTTAGGTGAGAGATAAAGTAACTGACTGGAGTGATGTCTGTCACCTCGTGGATGAGAGCCAGCCCATAGTATGCAACTCTATCTCATGGCCAAAGGAGAAATACATGCTCACAGGAACCACAAAAGTAGGTCATGGTTACAATATTGACGACTTTTTGGAGGAGCAAAGACTAAATTGACTTGGTCATGGTGGATGAGCATATTCAGTTCACTGTAAAGTCTTGAAGCTTTTCTTTGACTAAAGCTGTTAATGCAATCTTTATTTTTTATATACAAAGCTAAATATTAAGAAGTAGTAGGTACATGATGTACAGCCTTGTATGTCATGCTTCTGCACTCCTCATAGATATTCAGATTTAGTATACGTAATTTAAGAAAGATATTGAAATACTGCATGAGGTTCCAAAACCAATTCAGAGAGTAATTCAGTGTTTGAAAAATTATAGTTTGTATGGAGAGACTGAAAAATAGATTGTTTATCAAGGAGAAAATGACATGGTAATTGAACTCTTTTTAAGCATTCCACAAGAAGAGCTGTTTCACAAGTGAATGGCTGTAGTGTAACAGATAGTCATTAAAAAATCAAATGGATACAAGTCAATAGTAAGCAAATTAATTTTAAACTAAAATGTCAATATTTATGAGTGAGTAATAGGAAAATTTGAATATTTCTGTATAACAGCAATATGATAATATAATGTGATATGCAGAAGTAATAGGTTAAAAGAAAAGCAATAACGGGAAGTTCTCAAAGCTTGTAGAAAATCTCTGTTTCTGGACATTTTAAAGTCATACCAGTTCATCAGCAGCTTTCGGTGACAATACACCTTCATGAAGTCATGAGGCCAAGATTGTGTAGTAGGGCTGTTCTTCACGGTCACCCTAGTCTGCGTTTGGATTTGTGACTTGGTGAAAGCAGGGCCTTCGTCAACCTAACCGTTCCCCAAGCTAACCAAACCAGAGGAGCCATGTCTGTTCATGACAGGTCTCCACCTCCTGACTGAATGTTCCTAATACTCGCTCGTAGAGCTATGGGGCTCTTCTGTGGCAATACACAACTCTGAAATGCCTCTAAGATACATCATAATTCTTCGTATGGTTTGAACTTCCACCTTAGAGGAGTTGTAGTTGAAACTTGCAATTTTTCACTGCTTTAGAATTTTAATTATGAGCACTCTGAAAGTGTAATTCCATAAAACTGAAATTGTGTGTTATGCAATCTTGTTTTCTTCATGTTTATCCAACCTTTCCCAGGGACTGTGGTCTGAGCAGAATTACCCTAATCACCCACTTTCTGATGTGTCCTGGTTTTTCCTCTGTGTGCCGTATGTTTGCTCTGATGACACAAAGGGAATCGGATTTGGTTTTTGAAAGACCTCTTGAGTATTCTAAAACTTTCACATTGGTACAGTGGTTGTCATTCCAAAACGGTGCCTAACAGATCACTCCCCCCTATACTTCCAACAGAAAATAGCTGTGGATTTGTTGGCAGATGTTGACTTCTTAAGTGCTCCCAATAGCACTTCCTTTGCGGATGCAATTTTAGGGCCAAAGTTTGCCCTTAGATGAACTTGTCTTCAGTGATTTTGAGCCTGCAGTTGGCTTCTAACACTACCAGACTCTTTCACAGATAGACGTTGTGCCTGTGTTTGGGGCTCTCTGTTAATCTCAGCAGATAGAGGGGTATGCCCTGTCCTGGTACCCGTGGGCACCAGCCGCTGGTCTGGTCCATTAAAGAAAATAAAATGTTTTCTCAGGCTTTTTGGGGAACCATGCTCTGAAACAGTCCCTCCACCCTTTTCACAAAGGCGCTTCTTGGAAGGACATAGGTGGAAACCTTTCTAAGGCAGATAGATGACTTTCTGCTGTGTCCAGAGGGCAGCAGTGGCAGAAGGAGGGGAAAAAACCTCAATCAGTAAAAAGTCAAACAATAAAAAAATAATTTTATGTCTTCCTGAGGGGAGTTTATCAGAGTTCTCTCTTCCTTCCAATTTAGTCTTTCCATAGTTTGAATAAAAGTGAGTATACAAGCAAGCAAGCAAAAAACCTGGAAAAACTCAGTGGTACAAGCAGCTTCACTTGTGCCTCCACTTGTTCCCGATGAGTACATGTGCGTGACGAGTTACACCAGTGTATGGCACGCTAGTTTTACAGGATTTCTCCTTGAATCTGACTTTATTCTGAGGGGGATTTTTCTGGAGGGTGTGGATGCTTTCTAAGGGTTGGAAGGCTCCCTTGGGAAAGTTTTCGTGTCAGCTAAACAATCTAGAGAAGTGTACAAGTGTTCTGCATTAGACTTGCTACATAAGCTTATGCATGCACGACCATGATTACTACATTTAATTCTCTCGCTTTTTTTTTTTCCCTTTGGATTTCAGGCTCTAAAATATTTTTGCTAGCTGAATTTTGTAAATACTTCCAAGTTTGAATCTTTGATATTATTGCTCTTCCCAAAAAAGATGCTATCAGTGCCAAGACAGTTTGTGGGTGAGTGGATGTTGTTAAAGTCGAAATTTATCTTTTTTTCTTTTTTTTATGAGGATATTGACAGCTCAATGTTAGTAACTGGAAGATAATATTTTAATTTCTCTATTTGTTATCTACCTGTTTGACAAGTTCAATTGGTTTGATTCCTGCTGGATGTATTTTTTTCTACTTAAATCTTTGTTGAAAAGAAAGGAGAATTAATTCCATGTTCTATGTAAAGCACTGCCTGGTTATTATCCTGGCAGTTGTCGTTGCAAGTTTACAGTATTCTCTGAATTCTGAGAAGTGTTTACATGAAGAAGGTATTTGCGTGGCACATTGTACATTAGACCAAACCTCAGTCCTTGCCTCTCTTGTTTCCATCTTCCAGTACCTCAGGTCTTTGATTTGAACCTGAATTGCTGCTTTAAATTTCCATAACGGAGATCTCCATATCGCAATGGGCTTCATTCAAACCCGGATGCTAACGTGACTTCTGTTATCTAACTGCAAACACCTCTGACAGCTTCTTGGTTCCTTGCCAGCCATATTGTGGTGGGAGATTCCTTCTTACAAGCCCCGCCGGCGTTCTGCACTCTGCCACCTGCTCCTTGCACGCCGGGGTCCCGTGTCCCTTGTCCTGCTCTGCAAGTGGCAGGGCTGAGCGTGATCATGCAGTGCCAACCGTTCCGTGTTTTGATAATGCTGCTCTATAAAGAGGTGTCTTTTGGTATTGAGTCTCCTCAATTTAACAATAACAGAGAAACGAGGCAGCTCCCTCACCAGGAACACGATGGAGCTGGGAAAAGCATCGTTGGCTCCGTTCAATGCTGCTACTGACCTCAGCACTGAATGGATTGCTCCAGACCTCCTGTGCTCTGGTCATTAGTCAAAACTCTTCTGACACAAGCGTGGTTTTGGTTTTCACAGCCCTTGTTTCTGTAAGTTTTGATGCTGTTGCCATGTATAAAATCAGCCGGAGCCTTGTTTTACAGCCCCAGAGTTGTCTGTGGAATTCGAGCAGGGCAAGAGCTCCATCAGCAATATTATTCTTCTCTATGGTCACTGTCACACTCAATTTAGCTCCAGGTTTATTTTTTGCTATAAAACAGCATTCATGGTCACAGTAATTCTGTTACCACAATGATCTGAGAGCCAGTAAAGCACTTTAATGAATTAATAGAGAAGTACGCGGCTCAGTTTACAGACCCCGGAGGACGCTTCTCCCGAGGTGGGATGACTGCAGGCTGTGCTGGGGAGTGTCCAGCCCTGGGGCTGACCACAGCTCAGGGGGATGTCTGAGAGTGGTCTGCTTGGGTTGGGCATTGACTCCTGAGAGTCCTGAAGTGATGGCAGGGTGGAAAAGACTGTTTGTTCAGAGGGCTCTGTGAAGGAGTTGCAGACTGGACGTTGCTGGTAAGGAGAGCTCTCTTGAGAAGAGGAGCTTTAGGATAAAGTCGTTCCCCAATCCCCAGTAAAATGCACTTTCCAAATGTCGTAAAATGCGTTGACTGAAAACACATGCTCATGGCTATCTGTCTGTCCCTCTAGTGATAGACAAACATTGTTCTGCATGAGAGTCCAGCGTTGTGCCTCTGGGAAAAGATTATCATCTTACTGGCAACCCAAGGGTGTGCATCCTGCCCCCCAGGTGCCATCCCCACTGAGTGCCTCCTAGCTCTTGGGTGCTCCCTTCCTTTGAATGCTCTGTTGCTTGCAGTAGAAGGGGAAGAGTGAGAATGGCTTGGCATTTGGCCAAGGCTCTGGCTGAAATTAATGATGGCTCAGAGACTGATATGGTAGAAATCTCCGTTTTATAGCTTGTCTTCACCAGGGAGAATAAAGAGAAATTGGTACAACGATATGACGTGAAGGTGTTGTAAAAAATGTCAGGTTATAAATGCCTCCTATGAACTGTTACTATATTGCTGGGCCTAGGAATAAGGCCGACGTTAGTATATGGTCAGCTGGTCTTCCTATGGGATCAGTAATGACTCGGGCATAGATAAAAGACAAATGCAAACTGAAGCCCCTACTTTCCTATTTTCGTATGTATCTACAATACATGTAATTTAAAAACGACTTTCGAATAATGTGTTAGAGGATAGGGTATCAATGAGGCAAGCTCACAGTCAAGGCATTATTGTGCTTTTCACTGTACAAGCAGAGGACAAGAAGTCAACACCTGCTTCAAAAGAGCAAGGCAGGCAGTCACTACAGCATACCTACAGTTTACGTGTTCTTAAGCCTTTTGTAAGAGGGAGGTGTGGGAGAAGGGGTGAAAATATTTGATGTGTCTAGTGAGTTCAAAAGCAACATTTTACATGTTTTTCCTGATCCTTGCCATGTTAGGCCCATGAGCTTTATCAAGGTGAGCAACAAAAGTTAGAACTCTTCTATTTCACTCTACCACAATCTCCTGGTTTGCGTTCCAACATTTTGCCCTCCCTCTGAAATATTTCAAATGTGATTATTTAGCCATCACTTTCTCCAAGAATCCAAGATTCTAGTCTCTTCTGCAGATTTTGGATGAGGAGAACTGGGAATAAAGCCACGTGCTACGAGCCTGACACATGGGACGTGATGGCGGAGTGCTGGCTTCTCCAGATGTGAGAAGGCAGAACTGGCAGTGGTGTATTGAACTGGCAAAGAGAAGCCCTGCAGAAAAGCTGAAGGTGTTGCAGCGTGAATACAAAAACCTGAATTTGCAAATTGAGAGTTGACTCCAACCCTTGCTCTAGATAGCCTTTGGAGGTTTAGTTAACTCACTGATCCATCCCTTTCTGTTCCTCAGTTGTCCAACTGTAAAGTCATCCACTCACATTGTTCTTTTGGTCTTTAGGATCTTCAAGGGGAAGAGTTGTCTCATGTGGTTGTTATTTAAGACAGGAGATGTTTTAGGCAGCAAGGTGATACTATCCCCTCCCTTCCATTCCCCAAGCACCAATAAAAAGACAACTACAAAATCAAAACCCCCAAATGCATTTTTTTTTAGAAACCATAGAATTAATGTTCCTATGTGTATATACCTTGTAATATTATTTTTAATGCTGTAATCTTTCCTTCATCAGTCTTCACCATTGACAAATGTGATGGAAGTCAGTGTCTTGGGGAGTGGAAGCTGTATGTGGCCTCATCACTTGTGGAATTGGGAAGACAGATGAAGAGTTGGAGCAGTGAAGCACTGCTGTTTATGGACAGAGATCTGATTCACAAATAAAGGGTCCATAGGCCATCAAAGTTTGGTTTCTGCAGCATATGGATGGATGGACAGAGATGTACTCCCACAAGCTGACTCACCTCTTCCAGCTTCAATGTGAACCTCAAGGTGGATTCCTTGGTGGATGTGTTTTTCCTGCAGAAGAAACCTAGAGGACTAGGTGTTGATTAGACACTTAACTTTGAGATGGCATGAGTTGTTTAAGTTAAACCTTATCGTAGATGACAAAGTGACCTCAGCAGAACGTGAACATTCATTTTACAGAAACTGTTTTACAGAGAAGATCGTTCTTCAAATCCTCTGCTCCCTCTGCCAGGAGGTCTCTTTAATCTGTGGAGCTCTCAGCACCTTGGAGGCATTATACTGATGTATGAATAATAACAAAACAATGCTGCTTTTTTTTTTCTGTGAGTTATTATTAGCATAAAGCGGTAATATTTCATGGTAAGTAAATTATTCTTTCTGCCGTACAGTCAGCCGGCACTGAAGCTTGACAAGAACCAGCACGAGATGGGTATTTCAGAACTTCATTCGGAACTCAGCTATAGCTAAGAGTGAGTTTGGTTTTTAAAGATTTTTTTTTTGGTTTTTAAAGATTTTTTTCCTGTTGTTCTGCAGAATATGAGTAAAGTTCCTCAGCAGAGGAACTGGTAACAGATGGTTACCATTTCAGCCTCAGATGGCAGAAAGCCCTAGAACCAAGCAATTACAGAGTTCTTTGATGCAGAACCAGCTGAACAGATTTTAATAATTTCTTCCAAATTGGATACACCTGGCCCCCCAGAAAGTGCTGTGAGCTGGGTGATGGAGGTGTGCAGTAGAAATATATTCCTGATGTCACCAGCAAGATTTTGGTGACAAAATCATGAATAGCAATAGGAAATAATTTTACAATTACCTTTTTTGTTTTCTACTGTTAATGCAATGAAACATTGCAAATGGGCCAGTAAAATAATTTTTAAAATACTCTGAGGCAAGCCTGTATTGTTTTGATTTTCCATTATTGCAAATGCTTTACCTCCCTTCAAAGGAGGTACAGGATATGATGTTCAGTGGTACGGGTTTTTATTGCTCACCTTTATAAAGCTCGTGGGCCCAACCTGGAAAGGATTGGGAAGCACATGTGAAGTGTTACATGCTGTCCTGCATGGAGAAGAAGGGGCAGCCTGAATTATTGCTAATTATTCCATTTTTTGCTCATTCTTTCAGCGCTCTCTCTGCTGTCTTAAGGTCCTGTCTATCCTGTGCCCGGCAGAGCCCTGTCTCGGTCCTGTCTGTGTCTCTAGCCCACATGAGCTGAACAAGCTGATTGCATGCCTCTGGCGTGGGATGTTCGTACTCGGTGTGGTACAAGTACTCTGCAGGGTGTCCGGTAAATCAGTCAGCTCTGCGAGCTGTCAGCTCGGATCTAGTGTCCCAGCAGTGCTTGATAGAGTTGGGAAATTATTATAAAGGAATTTTATAATGTGGTTGAGGGGCTTCATAATATCCAGGAGTTCTCCCTGCAGCCCTGTGGTCCGGTTGTCCTTAAAATGTCTCTGGTTCTTGGTGTAAGACATTAAATAAGGTTCCAACCGTAGTGATCCTGTGGTTCTAATTGTGCTTGTGTTTGTGGAACATCAGGTGTCCTCTGAAGTGTGAGTGTAGGAGCGTAGGAGAGAGGGTACAAAGTGCTAAATATTCCACGTGAATCTGATGGATTAACAGCGTTCATAAATTTAAATGTGAGCAGAGAAACTGTCTTTGCTCAACTTACAAATTATCTGTATGCTGAAGAAACCACTGCTTTACAGAAATTTCCTGCACCGCAGCACCAGAATAGCGTTGCTGAAGACGTTATGTTTTCTAAAAAGGAACAAAAGACACAAATAAAGTGACCTTGATTGCCTCAGGTGACAGTATTTTGAGCTGTACTGGAATGGGGTGAGTAGGAGAGAGGGGGAAGAGGTGCCATGGTTTTCTTTGTGAAGGGACATCTCTTCATCCAAACGGAACATTTAAATGGCCAAAGCTTGCATCCCAAGGCTTTCTCTGTGCACGCAGTATGGCCAGAGAATGCATTTTCTCGTTTGGCTGCTGTTACGTGTTCAGAATCAGATTTCAGTTTCACAGAACTCAAGATCAGAAGAGCCTCCCGTGCACAAGATACACAAACTCAGTGCAGACAACACACATCCTTCTGGTTTTCCTTGTCCGAATTGTATTGGACTGATTTATGTTATCCCATACAACAGCCTTTTACAATGTGTGTCTGTCACAGTTACCCATAAAATTGAACACAATAAACATTCTAATGCAATAATTCAGTTTTGGTTTGAGATTTGGGAATCGGTTCCATTTAAGTGGACTGCTTTTCACAATACATCCGTTCAGTTGCATGCTTTCCTCGTTCACTGGAACAACCTCAGTAACAGTAGATTTGTGCTCAGTGCATTGTAACTGAATTTGATCTTTTATTTTTTTTTTTCCCCTACAAAAAGAAATCAGCAGGATCCAATGTATTTGTGACAATTTTTACTGTCAGAACAAAGCCAGGCTGGAGAGCAAGAATTTCATTTCATCCTAATGTCTTGTAGGATACTTATAACAGGCAAAATGTTTAAAAATATTTAAGCACAATTACACTGCAGTGTGTTTTCAGGCCGTTTTCCACCTTTGCTGTAAATAGACAAAACATCAGGAAAACTGAAGAAACAGTTTGTCTCTAGTCCTCCTGAATCCTTAGAACTCTTCGTCAGCATTTGCTATTTTACCGTTTAATGCTTTTCCCTCACCCCTGCAATGTCTGTAAGGTCACTGGGAATGTTCTGTTGCTGGTCCCAGGACTGGAGGCTGGAAGGTTGCAGGGTGGCCGGACCCAGCTGACACCGTTCCCCCGGGATGCGATGAAGCGCCGTGCTGCTGCAGAAGCAGGGAGCCAGAGGTGAGTGCCTGCACCTCCTGACGCAGGAGGCAGTGAAATGCCCGTTCGGAGAGAAAGGATGAGGAAGCGATTGGTGATGTGTTCTGTGAGTGAGCTGCTGTTAATGGTGCACGTAAGTGGAGAGCATGCGCAGCTTTCTGCTTGAAGCACAGTTTCATGCAAAAAAAAAAAGGAAAAAAGGTGAAAAAAAAAAAAGGGAAAGGTTGGAAAAGTCTTTGTGCCTTTGCAACACCTTAGATTGGTAAAGATAATGGGGAAATGGTAGCTCTAGACGGGTGTCAGGCATGGGGGGAAGGAGGATTTATGCGTTAGTTAGGCAATGCAGTTTCCATTGGCATTGTGTAGGCAAAGGCAGTTGCTATGAAAATAAGAGCAGATAGAGCTTGTGGGACCTGATGATGTTGTGACTTCAGAGTAGAGCAAAGAGATAAACAAAAATAGTGTAAGGTTAAAGATCCTTGCATTTCGTTGTTGTTGTTATGGTGCTTTGTAACAGACATTGTGACTAGCAGATACTGTGGATTCTGGTTTTGTTTGAAAGAACCATACTAATTACCAAAGGGCTCTGTTAGATCACGTTATAATGTGGACAAGTCAATTATATGTTTAATTGTAGGACAGCATTTATACGAGGACAGTCAGTGTATTGTCTTGTTTAATTTCACCTCTCTGTCATTATATTGATTCCGATTTCCCATCAGGAGTGCCATCGTTATCACTACACTTTGTACACTAAAACGATTTGACATGGATCTGTGCCTTGTAATTGAAATGTGACTGAAGTGACACAGTAGATAATTACCTAGGACCCCCCTGAAGACAGGGAAGACACCCTCCCTCCCCTCACGTCTTGAGAACTGCATTGTCAAGGTTGAAATCGATGGGAGGTTGTCATGGGCAGATGACACCATCTGTCTTACATCATGATCTTCTGCTGTGAATTGCTGACACTATAGCGTGGGCAGCAGCAGAGAAAACATTCGGCACAAGGCTGGTCCTCTGCTGGCACCTTTTCTGCAGCTGCCTCTTTGATGTAGCCACGAGCTATGGTGGCTGAGGAGATGTCAGACGGAATTTTCAGCCAAACCCAGTGTCTCTGATGGTTCTCAGCAGAGGATCAGCTGAGGATGATGCTGACTTAACACTGCTGCCTCATCTAAGGAAGCCCTAACTTCCAAAGCAGGAGACTCAGGCTCAAAAGCACTCTTGACATGAGCTCCTGTGTCCAACTCAAGCTAAACGCGATGAAAGAATAAACATCTGGATTCTTGCTCCTATGAACTGAGGCCTCTCGGAGACCTCTAGTCACCTTGTGAAATTTTCAGCAGCCCAAACAGGGGTGATAAACTTCAGTAAAAACATATCTGTTACTTATTGGCATTTAAAACATCTAGGGAGCATTATTTGGCAGTAAATCTACCGAGTTTCAACAGTAAACATGCTTCAGTAAATAACATCTGCTTGTAAAACATCTGTGTATTACAGAAATTTGAAGGCTAAAGGAGCTGTTAAAAATAAGTATGGACTTAATAAAAAACATTTTATGTCCAAATCCCTAATTAAACCGCTGTAGCCAATTTAGCATAGCTTCAAACTCTTCCTGCCGTGCCTTCTTATACAACTGTATCCCGTTCCACCAAAAAAGGAAAATCTCTGTTGATATGGTTTGATATTCTTCAGCCCACTGGAGCCAAGAATAACTAAGTCATATTTTCATTATATTTCTCATTGTGCTTACTAATATTTGTGCTGTGTGACTAAGTTTCACTAGAAAAACAGCCAATGTACCCAGGAGCAGAAGTAGAATGGAAAGGACAGTAAATGGAAAAGCTTGCTTCGATAATGTAATTTATACAGACTAGAGCAATGTAAATCTTAGACTGCCATCCTCTTCCTTGTTTCTCAGAAGAGCACCTACGGGTGTCCGCTGCTGCATAAAATGATAATATTTACATGGGTTTCTTCAACTTTGGCTTTAGCTATAAATATTTCAATAAATTTTCATTTTAAACAGATTTATAGCTTTCATGTCTTGTTTCCATGACCTTCCCGATTCAGTCGCACTTTTGTCTTCTCTTTATAGAAATGCCTTGGCTCATTTATTTATTCTAGTCTGCACAGAATAACTCTATCTCAGCCTGTTCAGACAGAGCTCAGCTTCTTAAGAAAAGTGATCTGTAAATCCCAGGTGGTGTCAACAGGGAGGTCCCAGTTGGTACCAAAGCATTCTGCCTACTTCTGTTACCAGGTGCAACCCCAGTATTGTTTAGGCATTTATTCCCTGGAGTTTTTACAGAGAGGTGAGAATATTTAGGCTTCTAATGTGGGCGTTTCAGTCGGGCGAGCTAAATATAAAACGTTTGGCAGTTACTCCCATGGGACTGTAATCTGGACAAATATTTGTTGGGACATCTAACAGATATTTTGGTTCATGTTCTGATGCTGTCACTGGTTTGCTGCCTTGCTCTGAAAAGCTCATGTCATCTCTTTGTTGGTTCCTTTTCTGTTTTTTTTGTCTGCCTTGTCTTTTTTTGGTCTTTTTTTGTCTTTTTTTTTTTTTTAAACCTCATCACATGGGACTGTCACATTCTAGCAGATT
>WKFP01014368.1:1107794-1133190 GCA_011057875.1 Pterocles orientalis | reverse complement strand
TTTCTGAAACACTAGGAGATATCAAAATCACTGGCTAGTATTCAAGTGAGTAATTTGGAATAGAAATACATAAATAAGTGGTTATTGTTTCCCTGGAAAAGAACAAATTAGAATTGCATTTTCAGTTCACTTACAATCATGTCTAGCAACTAGTCTAGCAATTTATCTCTGGCTTTAATTTGTGTGCTGTATTTAAAGGGTCTGTTTCACACGTTACAAAACCAATATAGTTGCAGAATACGAAATCTTTAACTTTCTTGTTTCCTTTTCTAGTTTAGTTTTTTTAATGATAAGAGATGGTTTTTTATGCTTCAATGTAATGTTTGCTTATAAAGCTTGTGATTTGTGTGTATTGGAACAGAGTTGCGAATATTGAAATGATTACCGAAATATCTTGAAAACCCAGTTTGTTTTTTTTTAAATATATTTTAGTGCACAAAGACTGAAATGCCACATAAGTTGAGATTTTTTTTTTATGTACAAAATATTAATGAAGTAGAAAAAAGAACACATATTTGGTTCTTAGTCAAAAAAGTCTAGATGAGTTTAAATTGTGATTGACATATTTGCATAGATCTACAAATATCTGCATACTCAAGAGCTTGTCTTCTTGCCAGTTAATAGCTAAAACGTATCAGCAGGGATACTGAAAATTTCACCGGTGGTTTATCAAGGTTATCCTGAATTTTCTCCTCCCTGCCATCTGTATATTTACCAATACACCCGAGCACGTGTGTCACACAGTGCGGGTGGCTACAAACGACTGATATTCAGATGTGGTATTACCTGAATTTATGGAGTGATGTTTGTTGTGTTGTTCAAATATAGTCAACATCAGAAGAAATGTTACAGAAAAGAGATTTGAGAACAGATGTTCCTATGCAACCCTTTAGTCAATAGACATTGGCATAGCCTTGAAGGAAAAGCTTGACTGAAATCATCTGGTGGACAAAAAAGCCGAGGCTTTCAGGAAGCCATGGAAATATTGAACATGGAGGACAGCCCCAGAAATGATTTTAAAATGAAGTGCATGAAGTGCTGCTCTGAGCAAAGATTCTTTTCTGGCCGATGCAGCGCTGGTGAGATGAGGGTGCAACTGCTGTCCCTGTGATTGACCAGCACCAAACGCACCCTCAACACATCCGAGGTTTGCCTGTGCTCTGGGGAGGGCAGGGTTAATGTGAGCCTGATGTTCTGGCTCTGGCTGTGGCCGGCTGTTGGCAGGCGCCGATCCTTACATGATCTCCAGTTGACACACTCCAACACTATTAATCTGGTTCGTCTGTGTTTGCCTTTCATATACACCCAAATGCATCCCCAGGAAGAACATGTTTTTTAAAAAAGCAGAATATACTAGCCTGAGGGATGGTCTGTTTTGATAGCGGTCCCTCTATTTGCCATACCAGAGAGGAAAATGATTTACTCTATCGGGCCAAAACCGCTTTGCATTTCCAGCCTTTCCCAGTAAAATATTATGTTTAATGCTCTCACTGCTTTTAAAGGCATGGTCAATAAAGCTGCTGCTTGACAGGTTCTTGACTCTTAAAGTTGTTTTTCTTTGGCCAGGATCTGCAAAATAAGATCATAAATGTGTTAACAATGATGGCCTGATGCACAGTTCTTGAAATAAATGTAAAAACTTCAGAAGGTTTGAAGCAAGTCAATTATCACTAACTTTTAACAGGGATTTAGGCAATTAGACAGCAAATTCCATTGGTTTCTCGTTGAAATTCAGGAACCAGACTCTTCTGGTTTATAAGTTGGTCAATTCTCATTGGGCATAGAGCAGTGCAAACCCCGAGGTACCTCCTGACCTGAAGGAGATGATCCCAAAAGGAAGGGGTGAGGGGGATGGAGAGGTCCCTAAGGGTGGGGTCCTCCAAAGCAGTTAGGTGGAAAGTCAGAGAGTCGTGCTGTGCCCATGAGAATGATGAGTGTACCCTGTTTTCCCGTGGTGTGATTTAATCGCCAGGTTACATGCTGTGCTGGATCAGGATGCTCTCAGTCTTTCCTCACAGAGTTGTTCTACTTGGTGTAATTCACTGAATGTTTCCCGGGCCAAAGAGGCCACGATGGACTTGTGACTCTTCTCTGAAACGCGAGAGTTCCTGAGAAAATTTTGAATTCACTGTCACAGGGCCTGATCCTTTAGGGACATTTGTTGCATCCTAGTTAGCTGAACAGCCCTGTTTAACTCATTAACTCCAGTTAACCAAGGGTGTCGACTTCTGTAGGGCTGGAGCCTGAAGGAGTGAGAACTATGCTCGTTGAAATAGATACTTCTCCTTTGTTATGAACCTCAGGGTTTATAATCTAGCCAGAGCTGGTGAAGTTTTTCTCAGGCTTCCTTGGAAATGTCACTTAGAGGTCTGCTTAGCAAAACTGGGTGTAATGCAATAGGATGTGTCTACTCTAGGTTCCAGTTCTCAATGTCTAAGCAGGCTTGACTCTATGCCTGGCTATCTCCGTCTGTAATAATAAAATCTGCATCCAAGAAGTCCCGTATCTCCTTCGTTGCCTCCAGGCACTGGTGAGATTGGAGCCAAATTTGGATCCTGGTTCAGTAGCATGGCCTCTTGGTCCCGATGGCAGCCCAGCCTGTCCCCTGCAGTGCCACCCAGCTCCCAGCAGTCAGCCAGCAGACAGGCGATGGCTGTGCAGTTGCTGAACCATCTTTCCCAGCACTGTTTCCTCTCTTTTACATGGAGAGCAGTGAGATACAGTAGATAGACACCTCACCATGAATGTGACGTTTCCTTGGATTCAATTTTTCCTTTTAAAAAAATAAGTTCCAAAAATCATAAAACCCTTATTAGAACTACTTTGCTCGTTTGAAGTTGTTTGAGCACATGGTTAGCCTCAACCCTTCACCTAGATGTGCTTGAATGCAACTGAGGTGTCTTAGCCTTCCTAAGCATGATGCCAGTATTCAGCTTTAAAACCTACATCTTTGCAGCAAAAAAGTCCTAAACTTATGATTTGGGGCTGCTTAGCTTTCCTCATCCTTGTCAGCTCCTCCTGGTCTCTGCCAGAGGTAGAGCTGATCCTGGAGGAGCTCTTTCACAGATGCGCCTTTCCTCCGCCCAGATCCTCTCCCTTAGACCACAGGTCGTTGGACAAGAGGAAGTTACAGAAAACATTCATTTACTGGATAAATGACGCTAAAATGGATTTTAACACTGCATTTATAGAGATAAAATTCATTACAAAGTTGGACTTAGTCATTAATTTCATGCAGAACGTAAAAAAAATGACGAAGAATGATGCAACAGTCAAGCCAACATCCTGCATCAGCCAGCGCAAGAATATCATCTCCTTTGAAAAGAAATATTGAAGACTCTCTTTTTTTATCTGCCTGAATTCCACATCATCATTGGTTTCCCTTTCCAGACGACTGGTTAGTTATTTTATACTTCTCTCACTGCAGGAATTGCATTCTGCAGCACGTGACAATTCAGAGTCAAGGGAAGGAGGAGGCATACCGTCCGGTGTCAGCAGTGCGAATACACGGTGTCGTCGTGAAACATGCGGTGCCCAGAGGGTCACAGAAGTTGTGACCACATCAAAAACCACTTATCAGTAAGTACGCTGAGTTTTCTAGATTATTTGGCAACAGTGCCACAAAAATAGGCTTCCCATGACCAAAGGTGGTGGATTTTGGTTCATTCTAAGGAATGTGTACTCATTGCAGCGGTGGGTTGAATGAGTCTGTGTCAACGAAATTAATGATGCAATATATTCTCTGCACCCTAACTTCTCGCAGAGCAGCTGAAGTTGTCTTTCAGTGGTTGGCTTCTTTTTTTCCTATTATTGACTCTTATTGGCAGAATAATAACGAAACCGGTACCAGTGCTGAGGCTGGTGTGGTTTCCGATAACCCTGCTGCCCGTGCTGCAGCTCCTGTTAGGTTGAAGTTCCACTCTTTGTGTTTGAAGAGCTGCTGCCAGGATGCCTTCACCCAGACCAGAGCCGAGGAGCCCCTCCCTGCAGCATCCTTAGAGAGCTGGTTGTCATTTCATGCCTCAGTTGGTCCATCCCTTCCCTTCTTGTGGAAGATTTCAGAGATGCGTGAAGCAACACGTCAGGGCCAGATTTTCCTCGCCAGATGCTGGAATTGCAGAGAGAAGAAAATGCCGTTGTCCCCATCTCCAGCACAGGCTGAGCCAGAAGGGACCCATGCGGTGCGCAGGTCATGGATAGAGAAAGACAGGAAAGCGGTCAGCATGGTGTTCCTCTGAAAAGTGGAAACACTGCGGGAGCAAAGATTAGGGATTAATTTTGTTTTCCTAGCAATTTGTTAAGTCTTCAGGATAGTAACAGACCCATTTCTCTGTATGGAGCCATTAAACCTGGTCCCAGTCGCTTAGACTGAGTGATCTCAGCCGGCCGGTGAAACGCTGATTCTGGAAGAGTGTATTCATAGAGGACTAAAGGAAAGTGGAACACGGAGATACTGGAGCTATGTGGTAAAAATGAGGTGTAATTGTCCCAACTATGATAATCTCAGCTTTGGGAATAAATGTCACTTCTCTGAAATGATGTATTATTGCAGCTTTTAGAAAGAAATGTAATAGAAAAATCAACTTCCTTTTGGTGCGGAGGCAGTAATTCCATGTAACCAAGGGAATTACACACTCCACCCACTATACTGTAAACATTTTCAGTATTTTTTTTTTAGCTGGAATTTTGAATCATTTCACAAAACATTTTCTCAGGATGACTGCGATCTCGGGGCTTTTTACACACAGATTGTTAATCTTTGAGTGTTCACGGGCTGTTTCCAAGGGGCTCACTAAAGGCAGTGAGAACATGCGCACGTCTTTTAGGCTTAAACAGGGACATACCAGGAACTCCATTTTTTGGGTGTCTGCATGTTGATATACCCGCTATAGCATATGTATGGCTGCTGTAAGTACAGGCAAAGGCAGGCGTGGGGTGTAAAGTGCCAGAATTCACAGAATCACAGAATGTTAGGGATGGAAGAGACCTCGAAAGATCATCTAGTCCAATCCCCCTGCCGGAGCAGGAACACCTAGATCAGATCGCACAGGAACGCATCCAGGCGGGCTTTGAATGTCTCCAGAGAAGGAGACTCCACAACCTCTCTGGGCAGCCTGTTCCAGTGCTCTGTCACCCTTACTGTAAAGAAGTTTTTTCTCATATTCAAGTGGAACCTCCTATGTTCCAGCTTGAGCCCATTGCCCCTTGTCCTATCACTGGATGTCACAGAGAAGAGCCTGGCTCCATCCTCCTGACACTCACCCTTCACGTATTTATAAACATTGATCAGGTCACCCCTCAGTCTCCTCTTTTCCAGACTAAAGAGACCCAGCTCCCTCAGCCCTTCCTCATAAGGGAGATGCTCCATTCCCTTCATCATCCTCGTGGCTCTGCGCCATTCAAATGATACGATTGAACTGCGAATATGAGAGAATGATTCCGGTATGATTGCAGCAACTGTCGTACCAATGAGTCTGTGATCTCACAAACATGTTAATTTCCTTGTGTTCAGATACAGGTCCCTTTCCAGGGAGCCAGCCGGCTTTGGACACTCAACTAGAGCCGCTAAAATAGGCAATAGTCACCAGCACCTAATGGCTTTATCTAGAGGCAATTTCTCCGCTGATTGTGTAAAAGGTGCTTATCCCATGAGCCTGTGACTGGGCATGAGACTTCTAGATGGCCAAAACCAGCAGGACATCAATCCTACTGCTTGCTCATTGATTGCCGACAGTTGAAGAAAGAGGAAATATTTCTCTTTTCTGTGTCGGCCGCTGTAATTCCAAAGGGATGGGGTCTGGCTCCTGCTTGTTCCCGAAGCTGTTGCGTTGCATCACACTGCCGTTCTGGCTTTCCAGGCTTTACGAGGTTGACCTATTTTATGAGTACTGCTTGATAGAGCAAACATGGTGAGTGGTTATCAGCGACCTGCTTTCTCAGCAGTCCTGTGTGCATGTTTCCAGGTATATTTTACCAGAATCTTTCCATTCGAGATCAACAACAATTAAGATCTTGCTTGATTGATCCTTTTCCTTCTGCAGAAGAAAATTCTTTTACATTTTGCAAAGAGAAAGCAATATCCGCTGTTTACAGTAAAACGTTTTCATGTGGGTGAAAGCACGTGAATTTAAATGCCTTTTTTTTTTACTTTTCTTTGAAATTTTTGTCTTTTTATTGACATGTGTTGCTTAGTTTGTATCCATGTGTTTCAGCTTCATTTTAATTATTCCTTTTTTACAGCATACAGAGTTCTGGTGGGCATAGAGCCTCCGACGTATCTTTGAAATGTTTCACTGGTAGCTTCAATAAAAAATTTGTGACTGTAATGTTTCTATTACTGTTGAAATTAATGTCTATATTCTTGGCAGTGTTGTGTTTATATGGAAAATTGGAATTATAGTCCGGTCCTGTAATCCTCACAGTTTGTAAACCCAAATGGTGATATTGGAGAAGCACAGAATGAGTCAAGTGAGAGGAACCCTCTGGAAGCCATCTCAGCCAAACTACTGCTCAAAGTATGGCTCACACTGGGGTCAGACCTCTTTCAAAATTAGATCAGTTGTAGCTTACGTTGGAAGACCTTGCTCTCTTCTTTCTTCCATCCCCCTCATGTTTCTGCGTTCTGCAGTGACATGGTTTTTAGTGTTGACACTGGAAACTCCTGACGGAGGAACTGGCAGAGGACAAAGAGAATGACCTCGGCAGTATTCTGACTTTGCTGTCTAAATGGTCGGTTTGTGATTCTTCCATTTTAGGTATCTTCAGAGGATGATTTGCTCCATCTGAAAAACGTGAGTCTAAACTGCGCAATATTAATTTTCTCCACATTCTAAAAAATTATAGCGGCAAATTAACTTCAAGCAAATTTTAGCTCAGAGGCAGAGAAATTTAACTAAAATGTGTTCCGGGTCTGTTGCCTCTGGACCTTACACTCAGAGGTGGATGAGCAGAGCAGGATGGGTCCTGCTCCCTGGATTCGCAATAGTTCCTTCTGCTTGTGTGTGGCTGTGCTTAGGTTGAGAAGAGCTCACTGCGATAGAGCATGGATCCTCACCGGTGCAAATGGAAGCAAAATCAGCCTTTGGGGATTGTTTTTCATGCTGGAATGTGATATTTATTTTAGATCCATCTACTCTTCTGTGAAAAAGTGGCTTTGTGACAGCCAAAAAAGCTTAGGATTAGATTAAATCCAGACTTGTGACACAAAACATTTATTTTCAACTGGAGATTCAAAATGTTCTATTCAGCAGACGTTAAAATAACTCAAAATGTTGTTCTGTGTCTTTGATGTAAGAAGCCTGAAGAAATGTGGCTGCCAACTTTATCTGATTACTGAATCTTTATGGTCTGATACATTCGAGGATGCAGAGTTCAAAAGACGTTTGCGTTAGAGTATATAGGTAACGTAGGAATTTTCAGACTGAAGCAGATCAGTTATGCATTATCCTCTCTCCAAGTAAGTAAAGTATTAGCTGCTTAAGAGAAAGGTTCCAGAGGCCATCAGTAGGGAAGGAGTTGTATATTCTGTGTAATTCATCCTGCAGCCGTGTTGCATGTAATGCATGTCAGTTAGCCACTGAAGAGTTCTATTGTCTATTAAAAAGTTATTTTTAAATTTTGTTAAGTTCTTTTCTAGAACAAATTGTTATGATAAAGATTTTTTTATCTTTAAATGACTCATTACAGGGGAAAAAAAAGTTTTACTGACTATTCATTTTATCATATGTTCCCTGCTTAGCTTTCTTAAGCTAACGAGGAACAGCTGCAATTTAGGGATGCTGAGCCTAACAGAGCACTTGGATGGCATAGACGCAACTCCTCACAAATTAAGTAGGTTGCTTGGTTGTTTTTTCTCTTTTTTATTCAAGTCTGGTTAATCAATATGGTCAGACTAAAAGAAGGGAAGTCTGGACTTGGAGGCTCAAAAAAATCTTTGTTTCTTCTTTCTTCCTACTGTATTCCCTCTCTTTCTCTCCTGTACATTCTGTATATGTTCCTCAGGGTTGGATGGTAGAGATTTGATGTGGTGAAATGTGCTAGAGAGATGCCCACATTAAAAATTAATTTGCTCTGTCTTTTCATTCATTCTTATTTCCTCATCCATTTTCCAAAACCTTAAAATAAGTGTTTGACATGCTCAGAGGGTCAAACTAATGTCATTGAAGTTTTTCATTACTTTAGGCATTTTCTCCATTATAACGCTTTTTTATTGCGTGCATGTTTCCCCACCCCCAACCCCTTTGCTATCAATCTTTAATATTTCTCTTTTTTCATCATTTCTATGTCCTGTTCTCCCCTTTTACTTGTCCTTGGTTTTCAATGTTATAATAACCAACAAGGTCCATATATTTTATATTAAAAATAGTAAATATTCAATTCTGGAATGAATAAATTACAAGTTTTACTTTGTGTTTCTGGTTGACCAGCAAATCCTTTGCTCTTTGTTAAAACCTACTGTTGTATGGACCTCTGCCGTGTCTGAGCTCAGTAACCTCTTTCCCCGCAGCTTCGATGCCCAGTTTTTGGAGTGAGAGCCCTGAAGTGAACACTCCTACGTAAGAATTGTTTTCAGCCTTCTTGCTTCCACTGGGAATCTGAAAGTCGGAGAAAGCAGTCCACCTTGTCCCATCATAGGAACGTTCTTTGACCCAAAAATGTGAATTCCCATTGTGGGTGACATACAGCTGGGGCCAGGCAGATGAGCCATCTCTAAAGAGGAGACAGAGTTGCATTATAAGCTGGTAGAAGTCAGACTTGTTCAACAGGAATTACATTGGTTTTGTTCTCCCCCTCAAAATCATTAGAGGAAAGGTTTTGTATAATCATAGAGAATAAACTCACAAACGTTGTGGACTGTGATTTTCTTAAAACTTTTGAGTGAGGCACTTTACAGTTCCCCGGTTTACTTCCTTGGGCTCCTTCAGAGATTTTCAGAGGAAGTGTCGTTAAGTGCTTTGTAAAGGATGAGGGATGTGGTTTCTGCTGAACGATCAAGCTCCTAAACAGTATCACAGCATAAATAAACAATGCTACCCGATTGGTTTATGACATGCTTTGCCTTTCTGAAGAGAAGTCTTTTTTTTTTTTTTCTTTCGCTACCCAAAGCTATTTCAAGTTTTGGTGAGATTTTTCTGAAGTTCTTTTTTCTGTTGTTGTTAATTGCCTTCCATCCTTTTGAATATCATTAAAAAACCCCTCACATACGTATTAAATTAAAAGAAATTGTTAATATAAATCAGGACTAAAAAACCCCATGCATCTATTTTCTGACCTATAGAAAAAAAACCCCAAACAACAACCCAGCAACCGTTCAGAATGACTTTCACAGGTAAGAGAGAGGGATGGCTAATAAAGGTACAGCTAGACAACGGAAAATTACTTGGAGAATGCCTTCCTTCCCATCATGTCTCCCAGCCTAGATGTACTGTGCATCCCGTGTACGCTGATGATCTCCAAAAACCACTCCCTATGGGCAGGTAGTTGCAATAAAAGCAGGAATCAGGTCCTAGGACACTTCAGTTCATGAGCAGATTCAGCTGGGAATGCTGGTGCTAGGAAAGGTAGCAGGCAAGTGCAGCCATTAGTTACATCTTGCAATTAACTGTGTTAACGATGTAAATTAGTTAATTTGGGAAACAGGACTGTGCACAGCTGCCGGTGGGGATAAACTGTGCTTATCAGACACCTTTGTTCACATAACTCATGTTCTCCCCTTTACCCCATCTTAATTGGGACCGCCACTGGCATTTCAAACATTCAAGGAGGCAAGAGTGCTGTCAACAAAAATCAAACCAAAACAAATCATTTACCTGAAATCCCTCAGAAATAATCCCTTTTTCCCCCTGAATGTCAGTGCCTTTTCCCAAACATGAAAACTGTGATACAGGCTGTTGAATCAGTGACGGGTTAAACAGGACCAGAAATGAGACACTGGCATAATTAGAAAATTGCAATTACCTTTGGATTAAGAGCATACTTTTGTTTAATTCAGACCTTGGAAATTCACTAGGTAGTAGCTTTTGAAACTGTTGCATTCAAGAAGAAAAGAAACCTACTCTAGATGAATTAGCTAATTATTTTCTTTTTTCTTTTAGGCTTTTTTCAGCTCAGAATTTCTTTAGTGACCATGCTCTGTTTATAGAGCAGAGAAGTAGAAACTACACCAGTTACACATTGTGTGACTCTGTGCCTATAATTATATGGCAGTCTCAGATTTGACACCAAAGCTCTATGGCCTCCAGTCAACAACTGGCACTGGATTCAATTGCTTAAGTTACTGCAACTAAGCCATCTGAAGGTCTGTGTTACTTCCTACTTTTATGCTGTGAATTTTATTCCAGCAATAAGTGAAACTCAATCAAATGTCTACTAAAATCCCTGGAAATTGAAACATTCCCACCACAGCTGCGTGTTCGTCAGCATCAGTGGACATGTTGCATTGATATCGCTTGGGTGGTACCAAGCATGCATACGCTAAGGAGGAGTTTACAATTTCTCCCGAAGCAACAGTGACTATGTTAATGTCAGGCTAAAACTTCACAGCGATGGCGAAAGGCCCTTCTCTGACTTGGGAGTCCCTTGTGTTGCCTTTGACCTCCACCTAGCCTCAAGGTCCTATTTCACTGCATTTGTTTTTTTCCTAACAACTGTTCTCTAGAATATTTTTCTCATGGACAAGCTAATATCTCCCTCCTCCGCAGTCTTATTTCTCAGGAAAAGCTGAACTCCATTGGCCCAAACCCCCTTAAAAGATTTGAGTTTGAGTCAGCTACCCTGGAAGCTCAGAATGTAGGTGGCTGAAAGAGCGAGCTTCTGATAAGAAGTCTCGGGCAAATTTAATGACTGATAACATCGAAAATCCAACATAAAATGGCATATACACTAATCTAACTTGTCTAACTCAATTGTATTTTAGATAAGATGGCATTAATTTTCTTTTTTTCCCCCTTCTTTCTTTTTTTTTTTTTTAATAAATAACTTAAATCTAACTCGTATCTATTTTAAGAACTTCCGCTTTTAAGATATGGGAAGCTGAATCTGGTTTTGGCCAAAGCCTATGAACATTTTATAAGTAACTGTAGTTGTTGAACATCTGGGATTGATCACATTGAACCTGTGTTAAAAAGAACACATCTGATGAATCCCAGATGTTTTAATATGGCACTGCCTCCAAAACTCACCGGATCGGGATGGGAAACAATCGAAAGGTAAATGCTTTAAAGTTAAAGACCTAAGCAGGCTCAAGCGTAGGCAACTTGAAGGTGATGGCGATGGTGGTGTTGTGCCCGAGTGGGTGTGGAGTCTCTATATTTCTCCATTTGGTTGCTTTTGAGGGCTGAAATCTCACTGCACATTGAACTGGAGAAAAACGTTTAACCTTGCCGGTGAAGATGGTGTTTGGGTCCAGCCTCTGCCTGGTAGATCCAGTCATTCTGCAGATGGGCACGTTAACCGTTCACTTTTTCCTGCAGCCGACACACACAAGCATTGTAACATCTCTGACCACGTCACTTTTCTCTTTTGGGCTATTTCTCATCCGTGGTTTTGGCTACACTGGGCATGTCAGTGCTTCTTTAAATAATCTAGCATTTAATCTTCCCTGCTCTCCTACTTCCAACCCACTTGAAGTGTGACGGAAATGTTTATAAATAAGAAGTTTGATGTTACTGCAGCTTGGAGAGTTGTCCATTTTTTTTATTAGTCCAATGAACATGGTGAGGGGAAGCATCTTTCGTTTCACTGTACTGGCAGAGCAGCAGAAATATAATTGTCACCTCTCCCAAATTGCTTTGTAGGCATTCTCATGCTTTGAGGCCTGCGATAGGTGAAGCAAAATTAAAAAAAAAACAACTATATATTGATTGTCCAGATCACTTTTCTTTATTTATTTTCTTTATTTTCTTTATTTTCTTTATTTTCTTTATTTTCTTTATTTTCTTTATTTTCTTTATTTTCTTTATTTTCTTTATTTTCTTTTGCACTTGGTTGAACCTTTTTTGTTATTTTATTTATAGCCAGAAATGATGTGTATACTGTGTGTGTGTGCATGTGTGCACACATGTGCTGCCCCGTGGAGCTGTACCAAAGAGAGATTTCTAACATCATGAGTTTGTTTCTCTGGAAAAGTACGTGATGCATTATGGAGAAATAGTGTTTCATTTTCTTGGATGGGAATGTGCTGAAAGCCTGTACCTACAGAAATAAAAACAAATACCTTTTTAGGGCACAACATTTTATTCTGAGACAAAGTACTTAATTTTTTAATTTGTGATTTAAAAAAAAAATACCTTTAAGATGCCTAAGTATTCAGTTGTATTTTTTCCACCTAGAACACAGATGTATATATAGTCCAGACAACTCCTAAGGTGTTATGATTTAATGATGGATAAAATGACGCAATCATTACATTATTTAAATTGGGTTCAAAAGCACTCAAAGGATACACTTCAAACTACGTTAAAGTCTTGATCAACATTCCAAGAAATTTGAAACTAATACATTAAAAGCACATAAATCAATAATGACAATACAAACACAGCATGAAGACAGACTTTTTGTAATATAATATTAAAAATACTTCTTCTTGAGAAGAAACATAAATGGTTTAACCAGAGCTGATAAAAATAAAATAACCCATAGATAAGGCTCTTGCTTTGAACTACTCTTGTCCTTTTTTTCAAGTGTCTTGCAATAGTCAAAGATGTTTTATCCTTTAGCATGGGATGTTCCAGGTACAATAAAATAGAGTCTGGGATTTTCTTTCTTAGGAAAAGCTCTGTTTCTCAGGAAAAGCCTTGTCTGGGCTCTTACAGGCATGGATGTGGTGGATTAGACTAAAGGTTCTTCTAGCCCAGGATTCTGTCTGACACCGCTGGCAGCAGATGTTTCAGGAAAGGGAACAGAAACTGAGTGAGTATGAATTCCCTGTGGCATACCCTCCCAGGTGCGGGCAATCTGTGATTCAGGGAAATCCTGAGCCAGGGGTTGCAACCTTTCATCCACACTTAATAACACTCCCTGAACTTTCTCATGGTTGGACCTCATAGCTCTTTGAACTTTTTGGCATCCTGTACACTTCGTGGCAGCGAGCTTCATAGATGAAGTAGGCTTTTTGTGAACAACCGTGTCTTCTGTTTATTCTTAAACTGGTTAAACTGACTCCTGATTGCACTTCTTTGTTCTCTGAATATGAAGGCTGGGAAGTGTCCGTTAGCTGTTCACCACCATCACCACCTCATTCATACTTTCTAGTCGTGTGTCTTCTCGGTTGTCTTTTCTACTGAGTTTTTGAGGTTTTGACTCACCTCTTGCAAAAAGCTATGCTAGATCCCTGTCTCGTGAAAATGGGTAAGGTCAGTCGACCTTTCAGAACTGACCTGTGTTGTCCAGGCTAGGACCTGGATGCCTTACCATTCCTGAAGAGAACCTCCATACCACGAGCAAAGTTAGATGAGGTTAAGATCTCAAGATCTAAGTTTCAAACACTATTGTGCTTCCACAGCTCCTGACAAACACGTAGGATAATGGACAGGACACAAGCGTTGTCTTTTCTTTGGTATTCAGGAAGGAAAACTCTGTTACATTTGATATTTTGAGGTAAATGACATTTTGGGTATGCGATTCTTCATCCTTTTGCATCATGTTAATGGAAAATAGGACCTCCCATTTCTTCCAAGTGGTGGATCTGTTCTGGCTGGATGAGCTCTGTCCCAGGGAAGGTGCAGTTGAGATGTAGATGTTCTCTGTAGAATGAGTGGTTTTAGGTTTGTTGACTCAGGTAACTGGGTTTCACTTTATTGAAATCAGTGGAGGAGTTCTGGTTTACAGCACCCACAAACCTAGCCAGCTCTCGTTGTTTCTGTTTATGTAGCTAGTATAATGTGAGAATGAAGTGTTCTGCCAGCCATGAAATTTTAGTATTCCTGTATTCTCTGCTAGGTCAGATATTAGAAAAGATATTTGTTTTACTGTTGCAGATCTAGCACATTTACAAAGTGCCAAGAGGCTGAGGTACAATCACAAGTGTAAAACATCAACAGCAAATACAGAGATAAATCTCTAAGTGTTCTGTATGGTCAATGGAAGACGGTTGGCCTCCTGGGCGGGGGGTTTAGAGCTCAGAAATGAGGTTTCCATTTGCTGTGAAGGTAGCTTAGATACTAGGACAAGTAACTAGAGCTAGATGATATAAATATTTGCCCAATAAATCTAACTATTTGTGCCAAATCTTATACTCAGTTTGAATTTGAAGGCTTAGAATTCCAATTTTTATGTGGCACAGCGTGAACAAATATATTGTCTCCTGCTAGTCTGAGCAGCAGGTGCTGTCCCCAGAAGAGAAAGGCGATTAGCCACTTGTTCTTTGTGACATCGGGGAATAAAATCTGAAGCTTAGTGCAAAAATCAGTAGTGCTGATGAAAACTTGATGTTGTTGCGAGAATCCAAAGATTTTGTCATTGGCTATTAAGCACACTCTGTTGTAGTACCTGGAAAACTAGATAATTCTGGAGTAAATGATCTAAGTGGAAATAACCGTATGCAGTATCCAGTTGCCTACTGAACAGAATGACTGCTTTCTAGGGGCACCATATGCTCTATTCATTTGCAAAATAAGTGACACAATTAAATGAGAGCCACATGGATGGAATATATTGAAATAACGAGGATGGAGATGTGAGATTTGTCATAATTTATAAAAAAAATAGTGACAAGATTGCAAGTGCAATTATTGAGAGTCAGGATTTAAGGGAATAAGGACAATATATTGCGATGAATTTAAAACAGTTGTTCATTTTGTCCTCAGGTTAGAATACCAAGTGCAACCTTGCACTTCAGTGTGAAGTCTCGCTGTATGGTAACTGGGGCTAGGCAGGAGTCATCGAAGATGTCAGAAACAGCCCACGTGGTCTCGTGGTTCTGTAAATTTGGGACCCTCATAAGGGTATTTTTGTCAGACACTCAAGCTGACTTGGGTCTAGTTTTACAACTAAATATCTGTTCCCCTAAAGGCAGTTTAGAGCGTCCAGCTCTGCTGTTTCCATAGTCCACCCGGGCGAAGTGCCTCCATCTGAAGCTCTCCAGGGAAGCCCGAGCTGGGAGCTCACCCCGCTCCATGGGGACTCACCTCGTGGTACATTTTCCATAGCTCCTGAGCAGCACGCTCCAGTAAGAAAGAGATCTGTGCTGAAGGAGATATTTCTGCACCCAGGAGCGGTGCAGGATGGCTTCCTTCTCAACTGGTGTTTCAACACTTCCCCAGGAAATGGGACCAAAGAGTTGTGGCTTTGCTCAGCCTGAGGAATTTGGATCCAAGCAGCAGAAAGGTACCTTAATAACCAGGCTAGGGGGCTTGTCTCTACATTTACTGCATTTGCTGTTAACTGTCAAATGTGAAATACTCCTTAGAGCATGAATTGAAATGCAGGACTGATAAAGGAGGTGGGATTCAGAAACTGCCTTGTCTTAACCCCCGCCAGCCCGAGTGGATACAAGTCTCCTGCTTCTCACATAAATGCTCCAACATCTGTGTTTAGTGATTTGTATATAATAAATGTTGATATATATATATGTTTATATATACATAATATGTGTTTATGTATGTGTGTCTATGGTATACGCACGTGCACACACACATATATAAAGATGAACATAAATATAAAAAATAAAAATAAAATAAAAATAAATAATAGAAATAGAAAAAATAGAAATAGAAATAGAAATAGAAATAGAAATAGAAATAAATATAGCCCTACAGGAAAGATGGGGAGGCACGCTCTATCAGGGAGGGTAGTGATAGGATGAGAGGTAACGGTTATAAGCTGAAAGAAGGTAGATTTAGATTAGACATTAGGAAGAAATTTTTCCCTGTGAGGGTGGTGAGGCGGTGGCCCAGGGTGCCCAGAGAAGCTGTGGATGCCCCATCCCTGGAGGGGTTCAAGGCCAGGCTGGATGAGGCTTTGGGCAACCTGGGCTAGTGGGAGGTGTCCCTGCCCATGGCAGGGGGTTGGAACTTGTTGATCTTTAAGGTCCTTTCCAAACCAAACCATTCTGTGATTCTATGAAATATAAATAAAAGGTTACTGTTTCATCAGTGTCATCAATTTATTCATTTGGTTTTCTTAATCTATGTGACTGGGACTCAGATGTGAGCAGGGATTAAAGTTAAGTATGCTGATCTTTGCAGGGTCATATTCTTACGAACACTTCTAAGCCTTGCATTTGTTTTTCTTCAATTCCCAAATATTCCTCTGCCTAGAGTGGGTCCCTAGAATCACGTAGGTTTGCAATGAAAGACTATGCACGGGGTCGTTTCTACAAGGAAAGTTGCGCTGTTACCACTAGATCCTGTCAAAATAAAGCCAAACCACTGGAAAGCACAATGCACTAATCAGATTAGTCTGGTGTCAAGGTTTCTGTGGAACAATGCGGTGCTAATGCGATAGTACTGCTGCTACACGCAAACCTGCACCGCTGGTGCCATACGAACGCTTTAGACAGCGAAGTGCTGCCCGTACTGCGATAGCCCTAAAAAGTGAAGTTTCCTTAATGTGTCCCTTGACTCTGCATCCTTATCCCTTAGGGAATATCTTTCACTTACTCAAAGATGGTTTTTTATATATGTCTGGTTTTCTCATTATTTATTTTAATTAAGTTTCCCTTGAAAATTAAAATGAGAAAATATTCCTGCCACATTCTCCTTAATTATAGGAGGTGTTTACTTGACATTATGTCAGCAGCGAAACATTTTACTCTAACATAGATCTTGCCACTTTTAGTAAAACTTTAAGTTTGCACTACCCATATATATTTTCACCTTAAATCTCTAAGTATCAGGTACTCTCGATGATATTCCTGTTTCTGGTCGATTGCTCAGGGACACGACTTTGTTTGTAGCAAAATACAACCTCTTTTGTTAGAGTGCTGGTCGCCCTGAACTTTGTCAAGACTTTCCATATATCCAGATTTGTCCCCATAAAAATGAATTCATATGGAAGTATGGAAACAACACTGAACTTGCATTTTTTGATCTTCTAGCAATATTGACACCGAGAAGACTTCAGCTGTGAATTACACTAAGCGCGGAATTTGTATTTGATTTGTATTTGCTTTGTGAAGTGCTGGAGATATGCATCGTCTTGCACTCTCTGTAGCACCCAGCACAATGGTACTCGTGCTTTTGCTGACTCTTATCTCTACAAAACAATTAATCTCTATTGTATCAACTTCTTTAGGACAGCAGATATTAGCACATATGCTCAAACACAGTGTTTGGGCTGTTTGTCGTCTTTGCCACTGCAGATGCCCAACAACCAACCCCGATTTCCAGACTATGAGTTAAATATTTGTTCTCCTTAGTCGGTTGACTAATCCACAATTTATTGTTTGATTCCACAATGTTTAATTAACAAGAATGAAAGCTCCTGCTAAAATAGCTGTACAAAAATAAACCATCTTGCAGCGTCGTATCCTTCGTATGAGCTGCTCCCAGCCTGTCCCCCAGCAATGACACAGCACCATGATGTTGGAGGCGGCTCTTCGTTTTGCTTTCCATTGCATGCTTTCCAAGTGCACTAGGAGAACAGAAGAATTTGGTTTCTTCAATAAATTACTCCCTAGGAGTGGTAATGGTCCCTTGGTAAGTGGAAATTTGTTGAACCGTTATAACAATTGGGTAGAACAGAAAGGAGGATTATTTGGGATCTAGGGAGGAAGATATATTTAGGATAGAAACTTAAATTTTCATTTTTTTCCAGACTGATGACCTTCCTCTGGGTTTCCCTTCACATATACTGTTACAGAACTACTACAGGGCAGAAAACCTTTAAACAAGTAGTTCAGAGGCTTCTTTAGAATTATGTTAGATTTAACATGTAGCATGATTGTCTTTGACTCAAGTGGGCTAAATGACATCATTGCTGCACTGCGGGAGAAAAAAGCAGGTTTAAGTTGGAAATAATGTTGTGCAGCGTCTTATCAGCCATATTTATGAACATATTAATAACACATCAAGGAAAAAATTGAGCTGAAGTCCTGAAAAATGTGTTTTATATTATAACTTCCATAAGCCATTGACACTGAGCAGGCTTAGCGTTTGGCACAACTTGTTTTCTCTCTGAAACCCTGTTTATGGCAAAAGAACAAAAAAAATTGTGTACCATATTTTCTTCTTGTTCTCAGATTTCTTCAGTATTGATTGTTATATTTATGGCTTATGACTGCACATATGTGCAGATGAATGTGTAAATAACTGCAGAGAAAATGAGTTAGTTCAGGACTTTAATTTTCAGCTAGAACTGTTGATGTCTGAGAATAACAAAGGAGACTTTTTTAAAGTTCAACAATTATACTTGTCTTTTATTTAGTCTTTTTGGAAACAAAAAGAAAATTGAAAGAAAAAATAAATGTTTTTATCAGTAATCTTTCCAGTGAAATATGTGCGGTTTTAAGAATGAGTAATCTTTAAGAATGAGTAATACACTGTCTAATTATTGAGACTTTAACAGTGTAGTTGCATATGTTGATGAAATATAGGAGCAAAACCAGTTTAATTTTCAATACCAAGTTGTCCAACTGTAGCTGGTGTTAGAGATAGGTTTGTGGTTCATATGAAGGTATTTCATTGTGTTTTCGTTATATCTCCAATGCGGAGGTGTATTTAAAAAGTTGAAAACACCTCCCCTATGAGGGTGTTTATTTTAAATTGGAATAGTGTGATACTGAGGATCAAAAATGACATCAGAAAAACAACGTTAACAACATCTCTCTTGTGCTGTACACTTTGAAAGTACTTAAATTGATATCTCTGTTATAGTAGAAAGCATTGTGAAGGTTGAGAGTGGAAGGATAATAATACAATTTAAATAAACATAATTTTATACTAAATAATTTTAATGGTTTTTTACTCAAAATCTTTCTCCTTATTTTACTAAAATCTGTTGCCCTTAATTTTACTAGATTTTCTATATCAAGCCTTACCAAAAACTGGCAAAATTAAGAGAAAATATGGGAAGAAAGCATACTTTATGGAAAATAATCCTTTTGATTGCAGACGTCTTCAAATCCACCAGGTGTAACGTCCTGATAATTATCAACGAGGTTAGGTTAGAAATGCAGAATTAGGTGATTTGATTGCAATTGCCAGACCTGGAAAAGATGTGTGTGCACTCTTACGTAGATACATATTTACATTCTGTGAGTTTAGTTTACCTCTTCTCAACTCCACATTTCTAACCATTTTCTGGAAATGGCTGTTGTCTCCCAAGTGGCTGGGCCAGCTCCTTTGGGAAGATGCCTGTCACTTCCTAAACCGATGATATAAATGGTCCATGGGCGGTGGTATTGGGTTTTATGCTGCTTTACTCTTCAGGGTCTTTTTGTTCTTGCTCGAACTCCTTGCTTGCCTTAGCTTCTCACATTTTTTCCTGCAGTGGAAATATTTATTCATCTCCATTTGGAATGTTGTCTGATACGAGCAGACAATACTTCTGGAGCCAGGTTCTGGATATTTCTGTGGGAGACAGTTATTACTGTCTAATTAAGAGATGTGACTCACTAGTGACTGAACATCTTAACTGTGATTTTTTTCTAAGAATTTTACTTTCTCGTTAAGTGAAAACTATTTATAAATTAAATAAACTCCTTAGCCTTCTCATTACTATTACAGTGGGCTGGAATACCCAAGTTTTGGGAATCAAGTTTAAAAGGAAAAGTGGAGGACAGAAGTGTTTGCTGTCATCTGTCTGGCTGTTCCACTGGAATTATGGTCTGTCAGTTGTGGTAATTGTAACGCATTTTGTGGAAAACAGAATCATTGACATTTCTGTACAAGGTAATGTCTTGGTGTCCATGGTATAGGACAATTCAAAGTTCAGAAGAATTTCTGCAACATTTTATATACAGGCTGGCAAAATAGGTTAGCAGGTCAAAGAAGGAAAGCTGAGCTATGGTTCTGCCACTGTACGGCTTGGCTAAGGATGTTAACGGGGTAAAAACCAACACCACACAGAAGGCTCACAGAGCTTTGGTGTACTAAACCATCCAGTTCTGATTCCTGTGCAACAAGGGCACATTGTACCCGCGTTACCTTCTGGAAAGGATGTTAACGGCTTCAGCCACTGAAGTATCTGTCCCACCGAGAAAGAGGGAGAGAGCGGGGGCTGTTTAGCCCACACATGGGGAGGCTCGGGGGGACCTTGCCCATGTGCATAAATACCTGATGGGGGAGTAAAGAGGAGAGAACCAGACTACTCAGTGGTGCCAGTGGCAGGAGAAGAGGCAATGGGCAAAATGTTCCATTTAAACATAAGAAAAAGCTTCCATGTTGTGGTGGTGGTCAAACATTGGAGCAGGTTGCCCAGAGAAGCTGTGGAGGCTCCATCGTTGGAGATCTTCAGAACCAGGCTGGACACGGTCCTGTGCGACCTGGTCTGGCTGACCCTGCTCAGAGCGGGGCTGGGATGGATGAACTCCAGAGGTGCCCGCTAGCAGTTCCCTCTGGTGGTACTGGAGGTGAAATCTCATCAGAACAACTTGTTAAAATTCAGCTGTGGTTAGAGTTGCATAAGAAAAAACATTAAATTTTACTTTTGAATAACTGTTGCTGATCTAAATGTTGCACGATGCCTCTGTTCATTATATTTCTGATCAGTGCCTGACATACATCGTACAGTTCCTGTTTTATATTTTAATTGGTAGCAATAAGAAAAGTGGTTATTAGCCATATTTAAAAAGAAAATCTTTTAAAGTTACAGCCTTGTCTGGTGTAAATTAAGAAAAGATTTTGTTGATGTGAATGAAAAATTACCAGTACCATGCTTCCTTTCCTAAGAACAGTTTAAGAATACAAGATAATCAGACTGAGAAATCAATACCTGTAAGAATTATTGTGAAAGAGTCACTTTAAGTTTATAAAACTATTGCAAACTGTTATTTCATTAAATAAATACAGTTTAAATAAAATCACACAAGATGGGAAGATGAAAGGAGTGGGACTTGTATTATAATTTATGTTACTGCTATATTTCCTCCTAAAAAACCCCATCCAGTTTAAAAACTCATTTATCAAGTGTGAATCACATGCATATCTTATATAGAAAAGGTCAGAATGGATTTTTGCATTTTGGGGACTTGTTTCCGTAGCCAGATAAAAATTTAGTGTAGAAGAGAGGTTATATAGTTTTTGGCTACAGTTCCCTTACAATATATTAATTTTAGATTCATTAGAAGAGTGTTACAGAAGGATATTTAAAGTTAATAGATTTAGCAGATAACAAAAATAAAACTGCAGTTAGTTCATATCAGCATGTATAAAGTGCAGAGCAAGCCAAATACATTCTGAAAGGAGGCGATAGCTTTGTGCTTAGAATAGACAAAAATTTTTTATTTTATGTTTGTCTTTTGATGAAAGTGGAGAATTTTCAGTTCGGACTGAATGTTTGCTGAATCTTCTTTAACTTGCAAGACTGGGGTCTCTCCCTCTCCCCCTCCCTCTCCCCCTCCCTCTCCTCTCCTCCTAACTCAGCAAAAGATATTTAGTGAACTATTGTTCCATGTTGTAGATTTAAAACTAAAACAATCAAGAAACAAATATTTTAGGAAAAGCATCACTATCTCCTTAAATAATATCACCATACGTTTGATGTTGATTTATCCATATTGAGCAAAAATAGTTTCGTTGTCCTAAATGAGCATTCACAGTATGTTTTGGACCTGTTACAAGAACTGCTACAGCAAGGAGGTATTGGGATGACCCGAATAATTTTCTTGAAGCTTTACCTCTCTTGAGTAACCTATCTGACACGAGTGCCGATGCAGCCTTCGCGCCAGCCCACACCACACTATCGGGTTATTTTTCCCTCCCTCAGCTAATCTAGTTTTCAGCACCTGTGCCAAAGCCGTGGTGGGAGCCCCAGGGTTGGAGAGGGAGGGGGTGAAAATGACTTAATTTTGAGAATATTTGGCACAAAGGCGGGAAGACAGATCTTTGTGAGGACCATACGGGAAGTGCCCTCGTGCACCAACCAACCTGTGCTCAACGCGCAGGTTTCGTTGTGACACGAGAGAGGATTTTGGCTGAGCATTTATCTAACAGGTTACATCTAAACACCGTCCGGTGGAGAACTCTATTTCCCAGACTAGTCTGAATTACTCTTGGCAGCTGAGCTGTGTCCCTTTCTTATATTAAAGAAAATGAGCAGGAGAAATCTAATCTAATCGCTCGCTGATATCTCGTAGAGGTGGGAGTAGGAAGAGGCTTTAGGTTTCCTCAGCTGTTTATTCTGCTTTATTTTTCTTCTGAACACGACTCTCTCTTCTCAGGAAAGCTGCTGTTTCGGATGCGGTCTCACTGAACCTCTGCCCAGTGCTCAAACCAAGCTGAACCCGAGCCTTTTCCAGGAAGAATGGGAGGAGATGTGAAAATTGTTTAGAACCAAGATTAAAAAAAATAAATGTGGTGTGTCTGCTCTGCGGCTTTCACTTGGGATCTGAACCCGGGTCAGATGGGACATCCTTACCACAACTCCTGAGGGCACCCAGCCAGCAAGAGGTCATTCCTCTTAGGCTGCCAAAGGAGACACAGGCGTTTTGTAAGCGACCTTGACACCAAATTCACTGATCTCCCACTTCAGTCCTTTAGGGACAGATTTGGAAGGAACACCTGGTACAGCAGGGAAACAGAGGGGCTCCTTCCTGCCCCGCAGCAGGACCGTGGAAACGTTAGGAGGTACGTGAAGATTCACCAACATTTTCTAAGTCAGGGAACAGATTCACCAAACCAGATTGACAGAAGAGGGGACAGAGCAGAAACCCCATCTCTGCTGAGAGGCACCGCACGGCCGGTGAGTATGCACCGAGTCCGCACACCGCCGGCTTGTGAACGCGTAACGTCAGTGTATTTTTCTGCTTACTATTTTTGGCTGTCAATATTTTAGCTTAGATTTATAAAATGCTGCAGGATTTTGTGTCCTTAGTCTGCGTAAGGATCAAAAGCAAAATATTTGTTAATAGCAGAAAATATTTACAGCTACTTATGGCTGACAAATGCAATGTGGCACTTACACGCTAGCCTACCTCGTAAGCTTTAATTTCTCTCGCATTGCCCAAATGAATATAGAAAACTGAAGAGAGACACACTGTGGCAGGATTTGACCTGTGCAATAATGTCTTTTTATGGTGAAATGCCCTCTTTTTGGAATTCCTTGGTGTCTACACAGTGTTTAAATTTTTCCATGCCTCCTCCGTCTCTGAGGCTGCTGTGATGGGGTTGGTAGCAGTGACAAGAGGCAGATCTCTCCCTGCGTGCCGAAGAAGTGCCACGTGGTCTTTCTCGCAAGGGACAGAGAAATGGTGAAAGGTGGAGGAGGTGGAGTAAGGAGATGAATTTTCTGTGGGTGTCGTTCCGTTATAATTAATCTAATAAAGTAAACACACAGGTGTTAGCTGGGCGTTTCATAGAGGGAAGAACGTAAATTCTTGTAGAAACACCTTCTGAATCCCTCGAGTGCAATGATGTGTTTTTGTGCTTTGTTCCCATTTCTGAGCTGGATAAATTAAATTTAATTCCGGCTGTAAGAATTTCTATAGACACCGAGCTTCTCTGAACTAAGGTTGTGCAATTAGAGGTTGAAGAAACTTATCTAGACTGTGGATTGATGAGTCAGTTCCGGATAGCAGGAGTGATTTATAAAACATTCTGGCTAATATCTGAAACTAACTAATGAACCTAAAGATACCATTAAAATGTCTAAGTGTGGTAGTTCTCTCCCCACGTGTTATCTCTTAAATGCCTTCCTATTCCTCAGCTAAATTAGTGAATTACAAGAACATGTCATTCATTTGTATGTTTTTATCACTGCAGAATGACACCGTTTTAGTTTTTTTTGCTCGTGTGCCTCAGCGAGGCTGAGCCACACCTAACTCTGTTCAGCGTCTCAGTATGTGTTCACTGTTTTCATTGTTAGAATATTAAATATGCGTTCGGCGTTTTCGGCGTTGTTTTCAAAGTCAAGTTAAGAAGAGATTCCTTCTTCATAAAAGAGATTCATGCCTCCAAAGAAACAGAACTCGATCCCTCCTGATCCCACCCTGATCTCTTTCTATCTCCTCCTTTGCCCACTCCTACAAAGAGGAGTCTGCAGGCATCCAGAGGAGCGTTTGTTGGCATTTCTGCACTGAATCCCTTTCTGTCTGCTTCTGGAGATTATAGCAAGTAAATGATGAGATCTCAGAATAAGTTAACCCAACCGTAATGGCTGCTGTCACTCGTGGGTCTCAGGATCTGGGGCAAACCTCTTAGTGCTGGGGAGATAATTACTAGTGCGTTCAAGAATAAAAGCTAAGACCCCTAGGTTTCAGTTCTGATTTTGAAATTAGGGTAACTTCATGCTTCTAATTTAAGTTCCTTTTTTTAGGGAGGAACTAGATCTTACTTGTAGCCATGAGAGCCTTGTGATATCTGCAGCTTGGTGGAAGCAATAGAATTTTGAATTCTTCACACCAAAATGGGTTAAACCAGATGAAAAGCAGCTTTAGTGCCATGTGCTTATTTCTCAACCTGTGGCTGTGAAAGCGACAATCCTGCCAAAATAAAGAGCAGAACCTTAGCAGCAGGCATCAGGCAGTACCCTGGGTTTTAGAGTTAACCTGAGCTGGAGCTGACTATATAACATTCAATAACAGTGTTTAATATAGAAATAATGATGACTTATTTTTTATCCTTTTAGGTGGCTTTTCACTGTGTGCAAATAAATTTTCAATCTAAACGATGGTTTTCCAAGCTTACCTAGGGTCTTTAAGGTGAATTGTCATGTAACTGTTATAAGCGGTTCTGTCCCCCCATGGTGGTGACTGGGTTTGCTTTCCACGCTTGCCTTAAGAGTGTTCTTAACTCTGTCTCCGATTTCAATATGTACTGTTGACATATTGTTGAGATACAGCTTCTTAAAAAAGACAACTTATTATTGTGTTACCTTCTTTGCATCTCCATTTTTTTGTTTATAGATGTCTGTGGGCTGTTACTCCCTTCAGCTGAACCAACTATTGATCCTTGCTTTGGGCTGTATGCTGTCCAAGAGGGGCCTGTGATTTTATCCATAATGGGCAAAAAAGAACGAAGAAAGGGTTATGTTTCTCATTTCATATATATTAGGGGCTGGATGGAAGCAAAAGTTGTACAGCTTGTAGAGTAGTGCTCCTATCTGCAGATTCATACATATGGTACTATTCAAACCCTCTTCATGATGAAGACTGTTCCAAATTTTATTGAATTTCTAAATGAGCTCTCCACTATCTCTAGATGGTATTGAAATCTCTATCAGAACCAGACCGAGCTTCCCAAACCTAACTCACTTCAGAAGACAGAGCCAAGAGTGCTTTCTTCCAGATGGAAATGTGTTT